>NIPM01000268.1:142492-188653 GCA_002738285.1 Holacanthella duospinosa | reverse complement strand
GGAGAACCTCGTTCTACATCGTTTCTGATTCAGCGAATAAGTCTAGCTATTCAACGAGGAAACGCCACTTCCATTTTGGGCACTCTTCCAAAAGGAAAGCATTTGGAAGAAATTTTCTATCTTTAACTTGCTTTTCAATAGATCCACTTCTGTTCTTTTAATATTAATTTTTTTTTATATTTGCATTAGGAAAATAAAATCAAGTTTGTATTTAAAAAAAAAAAAAAAATTCGAACTATGATACTATGACATAATTTTTAAATATCAACATTAATTTTACTGATTAAATTTTTTTTACCATGCAACCTCCCACACCTTATGCATTCCAATCTAGTGTTCTGAATGGCTCTGGCTCAATGGCTCTGGCTCTGACTCGAACTGGCTCACAAAAATTTCTGAGCCAGAGCCAGTGCATGGCTCTGGCTCATGTAGTAATTTTGAGCCAGAGCCATGGCTCATGAGCCAGCTCAACGAAACTTGTGAGCCAGCTCAACAAAAGTGCGGAGCCAGAACCATGTCTCATGAGCTGGCTCACCGCTCAGGTGAGCCATAAGCCATGGCTCATTGAGCCAGTGGCTCTGGCTCACGCCAAAAGCTGAGCCATGCGAAACACTAATTCCCACGCTTTGCAATTATGAATCTTCTACAACAACATAATCCAATTGTACAATCAAAAGGTCAAGGTCAAGGGGCAAAAAAGTCATGCTCAAAGGGTGCAAGAATGCCATTCAAGAAATTTCGAGACCAATGATAATATCAAAATATCAAATGTTTTGCCAAAACGTAGTCAAATTCAAACTGTGTCAACGAAAGATCAAGGACTTTTGGATTTTATTCCTCATAGCAACCTTGGATAAAACCAAAATGTGAAAAAAAAAATTTTTTTTTAATGAACACAAATTAATTTTTTGTCAAATTACCTTAACATAAAATAATAACTTTGTATACAAAAATAAAAATATAAAAATTTGGAAATTTTTTTTTTTTTTGCTGAAAGATTGAATTACTTGTAGGAAAGATGATATTGGAATGAATTCGGTGGATTCTCTCGTATGATAAATTTCCTCGAAATTGAATTTTGAAGAAATTTCTCTGCTTCATTGTTTGTCATATCACCTGTCCAAAACCTATACTAACCAAAATAGACCAATCAGTTTAATTTTAAAACTTTTTTTCTGAACAAGTGTTTTTTTTTCTCTCAAGAAAACGGGAAGTATAAATTGTTTTAATATTCTGACCAGGGTTAGATCAACCGGACGATCTGGGCGAAAATATTTTTTAGATTAAAAATGGGCATAAAATGTCTTATATTTATTTTTATTTCATTAATACTTATTAGAAATACGCTGTTCATAAAAAAAATTTGTTTTTTTTATTGTTATTACACTTGGTTTCACTTTCTTTGAATTATAAAGTGATCATTTAATATACCCAGAAGCCTGTATAATAATTCATAATCCAAAAAATAAAAATTCAAAATTCATATTCGTAAAACTCAAAAATTTTGGATATGGAAACTAAATTTATGGAAACTTTGTCTAAATTTATGGAAAATAGGATTAATATATGGTACTTTTGAAAAAAATTTTTGGATATCGATGTATGTTTCGATGAAAATAAATGTTGTAAATACTGGGGATATATAAAAACAATCGTTCGTTTTCAAGTTATGGTAGTAGATTTAGCCTTTAGATAAGAAAAAATAGTCCAGATCAACTGTCAATACTGTCCAATTCGGCCCGGAATGGCTGCGCAGGATTAGGTTGGGCAGAAACTGACTGCGCAGCCAAACGTATGTGTATCGTCCGGCTCAAAGGTTAACCCTGATTTTGATATTGTTAACGCACCACGTATAAGGTTTGATTTCGAGCATACAGTCAGCTACAAAACCATTTTGTCCATTGAGGTGTGCATGGAACCATTTTGAGCCTCCAATGATATCATCCAATGCAGTCAGCTTAAATATTAATTTACATTAATTCTTGATAGTTTTAATATTTAAAAAAAAATCTTTTATTTTTTGACAATTTTTAGTCAAAAAAGTTATAGTTAAGGGAATAACTGACTTACTACAAGTACATCCCCTTGTTTGAAAACTAGTGAATTACTATGAGAATCACTTGTTGAATAATCCCACTTTGCTATAGCTTCAACCATTTTTAGAACAAATTAATCAGTAATTTATTTTTATTGAACAATCCACAACGACTGACTGTTGAATTTGAACTGTGTACTTACTTAAAAATATACTGAAAACAAAATTTGTACGTAAAATTATTAGGATACAAAAGCTTTAATTATATCGTGGTTTTGAATGTAGCAACTCTGCTAATTTACTAATTAGTAATTTAAAAGTTACTCCCAAGTAATAGATTGAAATTAATCAAGAATTTTGAAAAACAAAAATTATGGTTTCTGATTCGACTATTTTATTTACTTTAGACTGTAAATTTTGGTACAAATTATTTATTTCATAGGGGATGAATTTATATTTTTATCAAATTCATTCGTATATCAAAACAGACAAAATTTTTTGAAATGAATGATATTATACAGGGTGATTCATCATAAGTATTATTGATGAAAATAAATAAGATTTCATATAGACCGCTTATTTATTACAGATAAGATTGGAGTTTGTGTAAATTGAGTGGTTGAAATATCACACTGTATGAGGGTGTAAAAACAAGATCTTTCTAAAAATTTTTTTACTTATTTGGCATTTCATGAACTCTATTTCAAAAAAAAAATTTCTTTTTTTTTTCAAAAAAAAATTTCTTTTTTTTTTCAAAAAAAAATTTTTTTTTGATTAAAAAAAAATTTTTTTTTTTGATTTCAAAAAAAATTTTTTTTTTGATTTCAAAAAAAAAATTTTTTTTTTGAAATCAAAAAAAAATTTTTTTTTTGACTTCAATAAAAAAAATTTTTTTTTTAACCTACCGCTACAAATGTGACGGGGAATTCATTTTTATTTTCAATTTATCACTATTTTTATTAATGTTGTATATTATTATAACAAGTAGTAGAAAAATTATCACTACTTTCATCTCCAGATTCATCATCAATATTAACTGAAAATGATACATCACTAGCTTTTCGTAAATTTGAAATCCCGCCAAGTGTATTTGTATTTTTGTGATACTCAATGGATACAAGTGTATCATTTCGTAATTCAGTCTCAGTATTTTTATGAAAAGAGATCACAAATATGGCTTCAATTCCATGTAATATTGCTAAAGTTACTTGAAATCCAAATGTCCAAATCATAACTGGAAGTTGTTGATTTCGTAACATGAAGAGATTTGAAAATAACATTGTCATTGGGATTAGAAGTTGGAGAAAACAATAAAAGAGCCAGGCTTTTATCATGCAGAGGATTCTCTAAAAAGAACATAAATTAATTCTATTTTTTAAATTAAAGTGTTTTTGTTTTAGAAAAAAAAAAGTATTGTTTTTTTTTTCAAAATAAGTTTTTAGTTTTAGTTTTGGTTTGCACATACCTTACGAGCTCCTTCAAATAAAATTAATGAAAAAATAGTTTGGATGACAAAAACAGACAGTACTACAATTTTTGTCAATTGTTCTCCTGAAAAAAAATTCATCTTTTTATGAATTTTTTGACAATAAATTTCAAACTTTACTTGCGGCTGCGTGATCGTTTCCGTTTTTATTTAACGTATCATACTCCAGTGCCAGTAAAACTAACTTCACAGACACAGCACAGATTGCTAGCACCTGAAATAAATAAATATATATAAAAATCATTTAATAATCAGTCAAAAATTGATAAAAATTAGATAAAAATCAGATAAAAATCAGATAAAAATCAGATAAAAATCAAATAAAAATCAGATAAAAATCAGATTAAAATAAAATAAAAATAAAATAAAAACGAGATGAAAATTAGATGAACATCAGATAAAAATCAGACAAACGTCAGATAAAAATAAGATAAAAATCAGACAAACGTCAGATAAACGTCAGATAAAAATCAGATAAAAATCAGATAAAAATCAGATAAAAATCAGATAAAAATCAAATAAAAACCACAAAAATTAATAAAATTAGGTAAAATTAAACAAGATTGGATAAAAATCAGAAACTTGATTACAAATCTAATAAAATCAAACAACATCGACCAAAAATTTACTAAAATCATCTAAAATCATACAAATTAAAAAAAAATCATATATCATATTCCTAAAATACTAAAAATTTCATAATATAACTTACACCTTCAAATAAAGCAATCCATCGGATAATTTGCCGTAAAGGTTCAATCCTTTTTAATATTGGATATTTTTCACGTAAATATACACACATCACTTCGCTGATTTTTTGATAAAATTTTTGATATTATTTTAGAGAAATTTCAAAAATGGAATGAAATTAAATTACCATGATTAATAAAATTTGTGTGTAAATTATGTAAAGTTGTATAAGAAATTGTACATGTACTAATCATTTTGCTGTTTTTACAAAAAAAAAAAGATTCTACTATCTATAAGTTGACAAGTCGAAATTTAAGAGTCACTGGCCGAACGTTCACTTGACATGGAGTTGACCTTGTATGATAAAAACAACTAATGTAGCTTACTATTATAAAATAGCAAACTCTTAATAGCAAGCTCTTTGTTTTAATATTTTATGTTTATCCTTCCCTCTTTCAAAATCCCTGAGAATTTCAATCTGTTAGTTTTCTATTCCCATCAGCTAAAATTATCTGGTGGTTTATTTATGAAAACGGAAGCATTGAGTTTGCCAAAATTTTTTCCTTAACACCATGAGACGCCGTCGCTGTAAAAAAATTCACTTGTAAATAAAAAATATTTCCAAGGTTGGAAATTTTCTGATACTAAAGACCCACACCTCTAAATTGGGGAAGTTTATTTTGAAAATTGTAAGGTTATAAAATCAAATGTTAATAAATTTTTTAATCAAATTACTAACAAAAGTGACAAGTTAATACTAAAACTTATTAGATTGCAAATTCTAAGTTTTATTAATCTTGCCCCACCCTTATATCCTTTTTCTCAGGAAATGAAAACCATAAAACTAACCACAAATAGAGTAATAATATGAGAATTGTTGATATTTTTTATATACTAGGTCAACTTGTAAGGACACGATGAATTGTGACAGGGTGTCGCATGGTGGACACTGTGCCATATTGCAAGTTGATTAAATTAATTTAAATTAATTTAATATATTGCTTCAAATTAAAAAAAAAAATAAAAAAATTTTTTTTTTATTAAAACAATTTTTTTAATTTAACAATTGTGTAAATTAGTTTAAAATATTGTTTAAAGTTTAAAAGAATACATATTAAAGAAATTTGATTAAAATAACTTGGTTAAATTATTTTTTCCCATTTCGCCCAATGACCCAGTCAAGTCACTTTAACCCGGTTTGAGAAACCCTAAACTTCATCTACGATTTGGCTCTAATAATAATGTTTTAAATAATCGTATAATTAAAAAATATATATAAAATATTCATAATTTTGATGACAAAGTTTGATTTTTAATTTCTTGACTTTTTTCAAATGCTTTGATATGATTGATTTGGAAATATGGATAAAGTTGTGCCCGAACTCTTTCAATGTATGCTACAAGTCGTGGGTATTTGTAAACATCCAATTGAAAATCTGTAAAAGCTGTATCAAAAAAACAAAATTTAAAATTTAATTTGATTTTGAAATTTGATATTAGACATTGATTTTTGGATGAATTTTTGATTAAAAAAAATTTTTTTTTGAACATTATTTGATAATAAATGATAATAATATCTTACTAAGTTGCTCCAATTCGGAAATTGCGAGTAAATCAGCTATTGTAATAGCATCATTTTCATTGATAAAAGCAGAATTATTTCGTAACCAAATATTTTCCATTTGTTCTAAAATTTCTTCTACTTCATTATAAAGATTTCTTTCTTCAATGTCATTGAGTGAGAGTTGTCGTAAAACTTTCAATCGAAACCATAAGACGGCTACACGTCGAAGATTGAAATGTTGCCATGACATAAATTCATTAATTCGAGCTATAATTCGAAAATCATCAGGAAACCAGTGATCAGGGAGGTGGAAGTAATGACACAGATATTGTAAAATTGCAACACTGTATGGAAAATTAGTACAAATTTTCTAAATTATAACTATTTTTAGCTCAAAATTTTGAAATTTGAATTTTTTACCTTTCTGTTAGACTAAAATCATCTTGATAAATGAAAGGCACTTTTCCAAAAGGATTTACATCAAGACACTCTCGATTTCTTTGCTCCCCTGAAAATTTAAAAAAAAATTTTTTTTTTTTGTCGGTATGTATTTTATTGAATTTCATTTTATAAATTTTTAGTCAATAATACAGTCATAATTGTAAAAGTTTATAAAATAATAATAGTGTGAAAAGTTTCAAAAAGTTTCACAATAATTTGTTTTTTTACTAATGTAGGTGTTAGTCAAAATTTTGAAATCTGGCAACATGCAAAGAAAATTAGACCGCATAAAAAAAAATATGAATTTGAATGAAAATATGAATTTTAAAAATTTGGATAACAATATCTATCAAAATTTTTGATCTTACCTTTACTTAAATCAATTGGCATTGGTTCAAATGGTATAGAATTGGTTTGTAAAAGGAGCAAAACTGCTCTGGATGGTTGTGACATAATGTCAAAATAGAGTCTCAAAACCATTATTGATTTTGGATGAGCCCTTGAAGGCTACAGGGTTATGATTAGTGAACAAAATACTAAAATTTCTCTAACAATTACAGAAAATTTTTTCTTAAATTTTGCAATAATTTTCTTTAAAAAAAAATTTTTTTTTTCTTAAATTTTGCAATAATTTTCTTAAAAAAAAAATTTTTTTTTCTTAAATTTTGCAATAATTTTCTTAAAAAAAATTTTTTTTCTTAAATTTTGCAATAATTTTCTTAAAAAAATTGGGATATGCAACGACAACGAATAAGAGTACACGAGTAATGATCAGTACTATCTGAAGTGAAAAAAAAGTATGAATCTAGAATCCAATGTCATTGCCATTTATATTAACAAACAACACACAAATCTTAATACAAACTAAATTGCGCATTCGGGGTTGTTGTCCATGAGGAGATGATCAGGATTGGTGGGATTGTCCAGACTGACAGAAAAAAAAACATTACAAAGTTAATTCGCAATTTTCTTGTGAAATCGTCTGAAGCAATGAAAATAAAAGGAAATTATCATTTCCAAGGACTATGGCATGACAAATTGTGTAATTTAGATCAAAAAAAATTTTTTGTTTGCCACCATTGTTTATGACCTCGTATTCAAATTCGTAAAAGAATAAAAAATTTGGCTAAAATTATATGAATACTAAAAATATGAAAGTGATCTGACTCAATANGGAAATTATCATTTCCAAGGACTATGGCATGACAAATTGTGTAATTTAGATCAAAAAAATTTTTTTTGTTTGCCACCATTGTTTATGACCTCGTATTCAAATTCGTAAAAGAATAAAAAATTTGGCTAAAATTATATGAATACTAAAAATATGAAAGTGATCTGACTCAATAAAATTCTGATAGTGATGTTGACCTTATAACACAATTTCTGGAAAATTTTCATATTATAACAATAAAAAATTGTACAATTTGGTGAATTAATTTATTCTCAGAATGGAAAGTTACATTGAACCACTTACACTGTGTACCAATTTACCCAAAACCCATATATTTTCATAGAAAATATAAAAACGGCTTTGATTTTTACAACTCCACAGTCTTTGAGATAAAAAAATTTTTGAAATTTTTAATCAAAAAAAAATTTTTTATTTAAAAAAAATGAGTTCTATAGTCGTAGTATTGTTGTTAACCCTCACTATGCGGATGACTGAAAGTGTCAACATTGAAACAGATAGATACTACCACATACAAGGTTCAGATGGATTGGTAAAATTTTTGTCTATTCTATCACTATTATTATATTTTAATGGTTTCAATTTTAATTTTCAAAAATTTTGTTAAAAAAATTTTTTTTTTTAATAATTTTTTATAATTATTTTTCAGTACTTAACCGTTGGAGGAGATAATTCTAGAGGTGTCAAAATAATTACAGAGGAAGCACGTGGAAGTGACCCACGTCAAGCCTTTTATGTAGGATCTGGTATAAATTTTGAATTTTATATTTTTATATTGAAATTTAAAAAAAAAAAAAAATTTTTTTTCAAAATTTTATTTTTTTCAAAATTTTATTTTAAATAATTTTAGGTGATACTCATAGGATCAGTCCTCAAGCTCAAAATGCGCTTTCTTCATTGACCGTTGGTATGGAGAGTACAGGACTCGTATTTCAACAGGTAAAACACATCATTATGAATTTTGACTACATTTTGACCACAAATTAACCACAAATTAACCCCAAATTTGTCATATTTTTTTTTAGCTTTACTACTCTGGGCGTCACCAATGGTGGATGATTAACGATATTAAGAATAATTTATGGAGTTTACAAAATGTTAGAGTAGGAAAGTGTATGTCTAACGAAAATGGGTACAAAATATACACAATTTTTCACAATTTTGGTACTTTTTCTAATTAAATTTTTACAATTTTTTTTTTACTTGGGATAGGAAAAACAATCAAACTATTGGACAAATTTGTGACAAGAGCGCTTTGAATCAAGCTTGGAAGATGATACCCATAGCAAAGAAATTGCTTACAGAGAACTTGCATATTGTCAATTAAAAAAAAATTTGGAGTTTCAAGGGTTAATCAATTAAAAAAAAATTTTTTTTTTTGAACCACACTGTATATCCTTACAAAATTTAAATTAGCAGTTTTTCCCTATTTTCCCCAATTGTTATAATTTTGTCAGTCAAGGAGTCAAAATCAGTCAAAATTAAACTATGTAAATGGTAGCTAAAAATATTTATTTTAGTAATACTAAAAATAGTAAATTAATTTGTAGTTTTTTAGTCTTCTAATAATAAATTTTGCTAATTCGATTCATTTGTAGTGAAAGTTGAAAATAAAATTGACACAATTCTCGTCAGTCCCCTTGTCATGTAAATTATAAATGAAAGTTTTCATTTATAATCGAAAATTTTATTAATCCATCCATATTTATTTGAATTAATTCATTTAGTATTTAAACCTCAACCAAATTGTTGTATTTTGTGTAGAGCAAATTTTGTTAGTTTTTTTCATTTTCAGAAAATGAAAATCTATTATTTCCAATTTTTCGTTGGCATTATTTTTGCACTGAGCCTTTTTATAATAAAATCGGAACAAGTTGAAATTGAAATACGAAGATTTTATCGAATTGAGAATGCTGATTCAACTGTAAGGTTTACAAAATAAAAAATAAAATTTAATTCACTGATTTTGAAATTTCTAATAATTTTTTTTTTTTTTTTTTTTTTTTTGCAGATTTTAACAGTTGGTGGTGAAAGAGTAGAGAATGTAAAAATTATTACCCAGTATCCTACGAGTTATGTTAAAGATCCAAAAATTCAATCATTTTGGATTGGTAGTCGAGTTGGAATCGGTTAGTTTGAAAATTTTATATTAAATTTTATAAAAAATTAAAAAATTTTTTTTTTTTTTTTTTTTTTTTTTAGATTCTGGAATTTATGAAATCAGTCCAACAGCTCAAAATACGGCAATCAGTTTGGTACTAGAAGAAAAAGAAGAAAGTAGCTTATTATACCAACAGGTAAAATTTAAGAATTTACAAAAATTTAAAATTCCTGGTTATACTCATATGATATTCATTGCACATGCGCAGATCCGACATTTTAGAAATTCTCAATGGTGGAGAATTTTGGATATTGAAAATAACAACTGGCATATTATCAATGACAAAACTAATTTATGTTTGGCTTCACGAGGGTAAGTTCAAAACCTAAGAAGTTTACCCACTAGAAAAATTGAAAAATTCCCCCCAAAAATGTTGCAATTTTACTATTCAAATTTTACTATTTAATTTTATTTTGATTTGATTGGCCAGCCATTTTTTGAACTTTTAATCTTTTTAGTATATTTTTATTGAAAGACCTGGTATATTAGATCATTGTATTTTATTTATTTATTTATTTTTTTATTAATTATTTTTTAAATTTATTAGGAATGGAATGCAAGTTGGTTCAGAATTGTGCGACCTCAGCGCCAAAAATCAAACCTGGATTTTCAATATTGAGAAAAAAGCTGGATCTTTTCCATAATTTTTAGTAAACAGTGGGTAATTTTTTTTTGAATTTGCATTTATTAAAAAAAAATAGCTTTCATGAGTTGAGAAAATATTTATGAGTTTTACACAGGCATGATTATATTAAATAGTAGTATTTAATCAAAATAAAATTACTTGTAAAAATTAAGTACACACTGTATTAATTATACATTATTTCGTCTAGAATTATGGTTACAATTTTTGAATTCTTTTTAAAATAATTTCTGGCAACTTGTTTGGCAACTTGGCAAACATTAGAAAAAATACAGTCAAATTAGAAAAAAATTTTTTTTTTCAAAAAATACAGTCAAATCTTGGTATAAAAAGTCTAAATACAGCTACTATTATAACAGCATAAAATATAGTGTTTGCTATGACAACTCCATTTGTGAGAATTAATAAATTGGACACCTTTCGTGAATTTTCCCGATAAAAAGTTAAAGTATCAGAAAGAGCATTCAAAAGTAGGATAGGAATTTGCAAAAATCAAGTCAATAGCTCAGCCGAAAAAAAAGTTACGAATTTTTTTATTAATTAAATCCAATTTAGTTGAATTTTATAGTTCACTTGTACAGCAAATTAAAGTGCAATTGGCAAAGTGGCATTTACAGCAAAATCTTAGTCACAAAAATGTCTACCATTCCATCAATTACAGAAGTAAAAACTCAGCAGCACAAATTCGTATTTCGAGCCGGCCCTGACAGGTCGACCTTCAAACAGTACAATTAGCAGTGTCATTTACAGCAGTAAAATCTTAGTCAGAAAAGTGTCTACTATTCCATCATTTACAGCAGTAAAAACTAAGCCGCACAAATTCGTATTTCGCGCCGGCCCTGACAGGTTAACATAAACTGATTTGTTAAGCAACTGCACAAAAATTCTTTTAGGTTCAAAACTGACTATCTATGAGAGTGCGCAGGGGCACAAGNATTTGTTAAGCAACTGCACAAAAATTCTTTTAGGTTCAAAACTGACTATCTATGAGAGTGCGCAGGGGCACAAGAAGTTAACCTCTTGAATGACATTATTGTCATTATATCAATCATGTCACACCATTATTGGCGTGAGATGAATGACCCTGCACCATTGGCGTGAGATGAATGACCCTGCACCATTGGTGTGACATGAATGACCCTGCACCATTGGCGTCAGATGAATGACCTTGTATATAAACTGAATAAAACTGTATGTAAATAATCCCAAATTATGTGACACTGATGCCATGTTTTTTACAATACTCAACTTTGAGTTGTCGTCGTAACACTTTCCCTGCNCCAAATTATGTGACACTGATGCCATGTTTTTTACAATACTCAACTTTGAGTTGTCGTCGTAACACTTTCCCTGCGGGTGACTTTGGTAAGGCATCGATAAACTCAATACCACCCTTCAATTGCTTAAAGTAAGCAATCTTATCTTTTAGAAAATGATGAATTTCATCANCGATAAACTCAATACCACCCTTCAATTGCTTAAAGTAAGCAATCTTATCTTTTAGAAAATGATGAATTTCATCAGCTGTTAATTTATCATCTTTGGCAACAATGTAACCACGTGGAAGTTCACCAGATTCTAAATTTGGTATTCCCACCACAGCCGCTGCAGCTATATTTGGATGTTGACGAAGTATTTCTTCAAGTTCAGCTGGAGCTACCTGTAAATCCATAAAATCCTTTAACAATTCAATCAAAATGAAAAAAAAANTTTCTTCAAGTTCAGCTGGAGCTACCTGTAAATCCATAAAATCCTTTAACAATTCAATCAAAATGAAAAAAAAAATTATAATCAAATCCAAGGTACCTGAAAACCTTTGACCTTGATTAATTCCTTGAGACGATCAACANAAAAAAAAAATTATAATCAAATCCAAGGTACCTGAAAACCTTTGACCTTGATTAATTCCTTGAGACGATCAACAATGTATAAATATTCACTATCGTCATAATACCCAATGTCACCAGTATGAAGCCATCCATCTGAATCTATTGTCTCCCTTGTAGCTCTTTCATTTTCCCAGTAACCTTTCATAATCTGAATGTAAACATATCGAAAATTAACCTATCGACAGTAAACATCGAAAAAAAAAATTTTTTTTTTAATTTATGATATTTTGACATTAATAATGAAATCAGTCTAATAATTACATAATCAAAATCATTACCTGNAAAAAAAAAATTTTTTTTTTAATTTATGATATTTTGACATTAATAATGAAATCAGTCTAATAATTACATAATCAAAATCATTACCTGAGGTCCCTTAGCACATATTTCACCACGTTCATTTGGTCCTAAACTTTTTCCAGAACCATCAGTAGCTATAATTTTTAAAAAAGTACTTGGAAATAATGTTCCTGAAGATCCAACTTTGGTATTCTTTGATGATTCAGGTAAAACTGAAACTNAAAAAGTACTTGGAAATAATGTTCCTGAAGATCCAACTTTGGTATTCTTTGATGATTCAGGTAAAACTGAAACTGCACCAGAAACTTCAGTCATGCCATAGATTTCTTGAAAGAAAAAGTATTTGTCAGCTTTTTCCAATAATTTTTGAATAAGCCATGCCCCTACTGGAGCTCCTCCTCCAACAATAGTATGAATTGATTCAAATTCTTTTCGACCATACTCAGGATTGGCTGCTATATGTGCAATTAGCGGTGGTACTAAGTGAAGAATTGTAGGCTGTTGAAGAGTCATAATTAGAGTCATAATTAGAGTCATTTTATGTACTGGATGTACATTATTCAAATTCAACCAATCAGATTTGAATATTCAAAATTTGGCTAAATTTGAGTTGTTAAAATTGGAATTTTTTTGAAATTGAATTATTTTGGAATTTGATGAGANTCAAAATTTGGCTAAATTTGAGTTGTTAAAATTGGAATTTTTTTGAAATTGAATTATTTTGGAATTTGATGAGACATCAACTCTAAGAGATCTTTTAAAATAGTTATATAAATCGTAGTTAATATTTTTTACAACCTGAAGTAAGTACCTTATGTTCTCGAACAATTTTGAGGTAAATTGAGGGGTCAAACTTAGGCATAATAACCGTATGTGATCCACCAAATACACCAACAATTGGAAATGTTACAAATCCAAAAACATGAAAAAATGGCAACACTGTAAGTCAAAAACAGAAAGTTTAGTATTAGTATTAGTATATTTTTTTATGTTATTTATAATTTAAATTATATGTAATATGATAAATTAATTGGTAACTTACGACCAATTATTCGCTCTTCACCGTTACACTTGAATGTTACACAACCTGGTTGAAAAAGTTGTGACAAATGTGTAACTAAATTGGAATGTGTCAGCGAGACACCTTTTGGTAGACCTGTAGTTCCACTTGAATATGGAAGTAAACAAATTTCTTCAGTTGTATCAATTTCTGATCCTTTTAAAAAATTTGCTCCAATAGGATTAGTCTTGATCATTTCACTATATGTATGACATCCATCATGAGGTGGTCCAACAACGATTATAGACTCTAATTTTGGATAAGATTCCTTCAAAGTACGAATTATTGGTAAAAATTCAGGAGAGGTGATAACACATCTACAATCCGTATCTTGAAGTTGTCGTAACATCTCAACTATTCAAAATAATAATTTTTTAGTACTAAATTTAAATTAAAATGGTTTATAAAAATCAACATACGAGTTTGATACATTGGATTGAAAGGACTTGGAATCATCCCAGCATCCATAATACCAATAAGTATGGAAGCATAATGAATATTATTTGGAAGTACTATTCCTATTCGATCTCTTCGTTGAAGTCCAGTAGTTTGGAGTAAGGCTGCTGCAAAACTTTTACTATTTTTGTATACTTCATCATGAGACAACTTGGCACCAGTGAGACCGCATTCCTNAACTTTTACTATTTTTGTATACTTCATCATGAGACAACTTGGCACCAGTGAGACCGCATTCCTGAAATCAAACCAAATATATTTTACTTAAAATTTCTTAAAAAAGAAATTTTTCACATTTTTTCATAAATTTGAACATTTGAATGAATTTTTAAAAAATATATTTTTGACAAAAAAATTTTATTTTACCAAAAAAAATTTTTTTTGAACCTGGGCTTTGATTTTTAACACTGTATATAATAAATTATTAACCCTAACAACGTCCACTTACAAAAGCTGTTGANACACAACTTGGCACCAGTGAGACCGCATTCCTGAAATCAAACCAAATATATTTTACTTAAAATTTCTTAAAAAAAAAATTTTTCACATTTTTTCATAAATTTGAACATTTGAATGAATTTCAAAAAAATTTTATTTTACCAAAAAAAAATTTTTTTGAACCTGGGGTTTGATTTTTAACACTGTATATAATAAATTATTAACCCTAACAACGTCCACTTACAAAAGCTGTTGATTTCTTNCTTTGATTTTTAACACTGTATATAATAAATTATTAACCCTAACAACGTCCACTTACAAAAGCTGTTGATTTCTTCCAATTTCCATTTTTTGAAGACGCCCACAAAAGTTCGGGAAGTGTAACTCCGACAATTTTATCTACAGTTTGAAATTTTGATTTAAGAATAATTTCTGAAGATAACAACTTTCCGGAAGTTGATATTGATCTTATTTCTGTGTTTTTGTAATTGTAACTATTAAGTCTATACCATCCTAGCCAAGATCCAAAATATAATTTTGTTAATCGTACTTTTGATGCTAAAAACCTATACAGTGGTGCCATTTTGTTCAACAATAGTCAACAAAAACAGTATTGGAAAAAATATTTTTGCACGCCAACAATTTATGTGAGAAATGGACAAAAAATTGATTTTAGCAATCAGAATAAACAAAATTGAGTGTTGTGGCCTAGCTTATAAAATTGTTCTGTAGTCACTAAGAATTTGAAATAGCAAGAGGAAATGTTCAATAATAAGTGATAANCTAGCTTATAAAATTGTTCTGTAGTCACTAAGAATTTGAAATAGCAAGAGGAAATGTTCAATAATAAGTGATAACCTAATTTATCTTTAAAATTATGGGAAAAAAAAATAGTTACACTGAACAGACATTTTATAGAGATATATGTATATATGAGGATACAACTAAAAAGTTTGCATAAATTTCGTCAAGGTTTCAATTTTTTGCTCAACACAATTTTTAATCACTTTACAAAGTCAATCTCAAGTTTTGTTTGCAATGAATTCCTAACACCAGCAGACAATAGAGTAAATAAGCAACACAAAAAAAAATAACATTAGAAATCAACAATGTTGATAAAATTATTGAACTCTGAGTTAATATCCGCAAGTAACTTCAAGTATACAGTATGATTCAGTGAAATTGCACACCTGGAAGATACTTTTGGCACATTCTATTTTGCTAGAGAAAGTAATGGCCTATTTCATTGAAATTAATACTTTCCCAACCAATTTTTTTGGTACAAATGATAACAGTTTCAGAAAGAGATTTCAAAAGTAGTATATCACGTCGACAAAATCAAGTCTCTACGATCACTGTATCAAAAGTTATAATTTTTTTAAATTTGAAATTTTTGGATGTTCTTTTGAGACAATGTAACGCTCGTTTTATTGTTTGCGCATGCGTTGTGTACTCCGTGTTTTAGCGTTGTCATAACGCGCTCCACTCGTTTTTGAATTTATTTATGCTTTCTTTAATCATTTATGTACAGAAAATTTCTGTATTAAAAAAAAGTTAAAATTGTTCAATTGTTTACGGTAAGAATAAGCAAATAGAGAATTCTGTACAAAAAGTTGAAAAAAGAAAAACCATAAAACGAGCGTAACTATGAGATGGGTGTTTCAAAAAAAGATCCAAAAATTTCAATTTTCAAAAAATTATTACTTTTCACTCATTGATCGTGGTTCGTGGAGACTTGATTTATTGGACGTGATACACTACTTTTCAAAGCTCTTTCTGAAACTTTTATCATTTGTAACAGAAAAAATTGGTTGGCAAAATATATTTTTCAATGAAATAATCCACTACTTTCTCTACCAAATAGCATGGGCCAAAAGTATCTTCCTTATATGCTAATTCACTGAAACAGATTGTATATTTGCTGTAAAAATGTTTTATAAACTATCTTATATACTGTAAGACTAACTAAACTTGAAGCCAGATATGTCGTAGGCGTCAAAAATTCGAATGATTGGGTGGACAACACAACATGAATGACTATTTATAAAAATATGACATAATCAAATTTATAAATAGAATAAAATCATAGGACACTAATGCCATATTCAATGACTACATAACATAACTACCACATACCAAAATATTATGAATAAAACAAACTACATTTATTATACAAAGTATTTTAAATAAATAACTCTAATCCTCAAAAAAAAACCACTTTAACACTAATCCCATGTGTTTGAAAAATATTCAGTCTTGAGTTGTCGGCGTAATAATTTTCCGGAAGGTGACATTGGTAAAGTCTTGACAAAAAAATTTTTTTTCATATTTTGTCTCAAATTTGAACTATTGAATAAATTTCAAAAAACAATTTTTTTTGGCAAATTTTTTTTTTTTTCAATTTGTGCTTTGATTGGTAACACTGTACTCTACTTAATATTAAAACAAATACCCACTTACAAAAGCTGTTGATTTCTTCCAATTTCCATTTCTTGAAGACGCCCATAGAAGTTCGGGAAGTGTAACTCCAACAATTTTTTCTACGTTTGGAAATTTTGATTTAACAATTATTTCTGAAGATAAAATTTTACCGGAAGTTGAAATTGATCTTGTTTATGTTTTTCTGACAAATAAGTCTATACCTTCCTTGCCAAGAACTAAAATGTAATTTTGTTAATTGTACTTCTGATGCTAAGAACTTACACAGCGTGGTCATTTTGTCCATCAATAAACCGTATTGAAAAAAAAAAAAATTTTTTTCACACTAAAACTTTGTTAGAGCTTGACCAAAATTATTAAATTCAGTAAATAGAATATACAGATAAGTATTATGGTCTAGCTTATCAAATTCTTGTGTAGTTGCTAAGGATTTGAAATTGTAAGACCAAGAGTATAATAATTTTACAATAATAAGTGAAAAGTTGATATATTTTTAAAACTATGAAAAAAAAAACTAGTTAGTCACGGATTAATCCGAGAATAAATTGTAATGAGCAAGGCCGACCAAATGCATAATTTGAATAAAATTTCATAATCCTCATTAGAGAATAGGGTGCAGCAATGAGGTAGAATGCNCGACCAAATGCATAATTTGAATAAAATTTCATAATCCTCATTAGAGAATAGGGTGCAGCAATGAGGTAGAATGCCGAAACAATGATGAAGAAGGCCAAAGTGATCCGCCGAAGAAACCTCTTTTCAGTTTGCATATGTCACATCAAAAAATCACTTGCAGAAAACAGCGCATCAGGGAGTAAAATGAAACTTGTTTTGCGCCNCGACCAAATGCATAATTTGAATAAAATTTCATAATCCTCATTAGAGAATAGGGTGCAGCAATGAGGTAGAATGCTGAAACAATGATGAAGAAGGCCAAAGTGATCCGCCGAAGAAACCTCTTTTCAGTATGCATATGTCACATCAAAAAATCACTTGCAGAAAACAGCGCATCAGGGAGTAAAATGAAACTTGTTTTGCGCCATTCTGTGTTCGATAATGCAATATCGAAAAAATAAATTAGACAAAAAAATAGCCTAAAATTGCAACGAAGTTCTTTTTGTACCGATTTTATTCAACTATGCCACACCATCAAACGTGAAACTAACGATCCATTTACCCCTAATTTATAACTTCTCCTTCACCTCACCTTTTGGTGAAAATTATTACCTTCACCACAACTTTCTGGATTTATACATTCAGGTGAAATATTTCGCCTCACCATAACCTTTCCCGGTCATCACCTTCCCTCTTTACGTTTTTCCTTGTAAGATTATTACTTCACCTCACTTTTTGGTGAAAATTAAAAGTTGACATAGTGTCAACTTTTATCGAGATCAAAGGAGAAACCGCTTTGTTAAATTTTCATTCTTGAAATTAAGAATATTTAAATAGTTAATGCAAGTAAAATCAATTAAATTTAAATTTTATACAATTTTATAAGAAGTTATTATACCTTGCTTACCGAATATATTTATGACGGTAAAAAGGATCTCTGATTAACTCTTCAACGAGGAGTGACTCACCACGAGTATCCCTATTTTGAAACATTTGACGAATTCATGAAACAATATTCTTTCGTTTCGACTTTTTTCTAATTTGATGANACTAAAATCAATTAAATTTAAATTTTATACAATTTTATAAGAAGTTATACCTTGCTTACCGAATATATTTATGACGGTAAAAAGGATCTCTGACTAACACTTCAACGAGGAGTGACTCACCACGAGTTATCCCTATTTTGAAACATTTGACGAATTCATGAAACAATATTCTTTCGTTTCGACTTTTTTCTAATTTGATGAGCAATTAGAGCTTTTAAAGCAATCAACTGTAGTGAATTAATTTGCGAAACAATGATTTAACTTTCTCAAAAAATCACTTTTGACTGCACCTTTAGTTCTCCGTGCAAAAAGGAAAAGAGAGTGTTACACCAACTAAAAAATTAAAACTTAAAATTAACTAAAAATTAAAATCACTTTAACTTAAAAATATAGTTTTAGTATAGGAAACAAAAGGATCATAAAAACTCATTGAGATGTTTTCAGCAAATCATTTCTTTATTATATAAATAGAAACTTTTAAAGGTCAGCACACTTTGGAAGATAGACATAACTCTTCACTTAGAGTTAGTTTTAATACATAATTTTTATTACTCCAAGTGCCAGAGCATGGGAGCAATATCCTATAAATACAGTAAGTTAATCCAGGTCACGATCAATAGCCAGGCGGACTCATTCCAACTGGGTTGTCTGGAAGGGAAGCGACGACATGACAATTGTCAAGACGCTGTGAGCGGAGACATTACTATTGTAAGACGCTGCAAGCGGAGTTATTACCATTGACGTAGGCTTTTCCATCGAATTTCTTTAAAACAGTAAGAATAGTTAAATAAGCAAAAACATTCACCTTAAGTATACCAATACATTCACAAATGTATCGTACCACGGGTACATATACCACTATAACAAAATCTTACCTAAACAAAACCACTCAATACACAAATGTAACAGAGAAGAGAAGTGAATAACCTCTCGTGAAGTTTAAATAGTGGTGAAAATTTTCACTACTGTTTGAAACAAAGGCCATGCGAAGGTGAAAGGGGATAGGTGATGGAAATGGTAAGTATAAACTAGCAGATAGTTATCTTATAGGAAACAAAGAGACAATTTTTGTTGTTATAATATTCAGGTTCGTTATACCCATATCTTTATAACAAGCTTAGACTGTATTCAACTTTGATTTGTCGCCGTAACAATTTGCCTGAAGGTGTCTTAGGTAAAGTCTTGACAAATTCAATACCACCCTTCAATTGTTTATAAGAAGCAACCTTGTCTTTTATAAAAGAATGAATTTCATCAGCTACCAAATTTGAATCTTTGGCAACAATGTAAGCACGTGGAAGTTCTCCAGATTCTGAATTTGGAATACCAATCACAGCCACTTCGGTTATATTTGGATGTTGACGAAGTACTTCTTCAAGTTCCGCTGGAGCTACCTGTAAATTAACAAAAAGTTATCATAAATTATGTCACTTTAATTATGTATTATTAGCCCTCGAGGGATATTCATATTCATCCAATTCTGTAGAAATGAACTTATTATTCAAGTCTGATTGGTTGAATTTGAGTGTTTTTTTAATTCTTGGTTTATTAATAATAATAAATAAACCGGTATCATCAATAATTGTTTACCTGATATCCTTTGACCTTGATTAAATCCTTGATTCGGTCAACAATGTACAGGTATTCCGTATCATCATAATACCCAATATCTCCAGTATGGAGCCAACCATCAGAATCAATTGTTGCTCGTGTGGCTGCTTCGTTTCTCCAGTATCCTTTCATAACCTAAATGCAATACCTTAAAAACTGTCAACAAATTTTGTGTAATTAAATTATTCATACACGATTATTTTCACCTGAGATCCTTTGACACAAATTTCACCATGTTCATTAGGTCCTAGACTTCTTCCTGAACCATCAGTGGTTATAACTTTTAATAACGTATTTGCAAACAGTGTCCCAGAAGAGCCAATTTTAGTATTTTTTGAAATTTCCGGCAAAAGTACAAATGGTCCGGTCGTTTCAGTCATTCCATAAATTTCTTGAAATAAAAAGTATTTATCAGCTTTTTCTAAAAGTTTTTCAATAACCCAACGTCCCACTGGGGCTCCTCCTGCTACAATTGTATGAACGTTTTCAAATTCTTTAGGTCCATAGTTTGAATTTTCTAGCAAATGTACCAAAAGTGGTGGAACTAAATGAAGAATTGTAGGCTGTACATCAAATCATATAGATATATCATTTAAACTATTAATTTTAATATTAGTGAGGCAGTGACCAAGTACTTTGTGCTCTCGAACAGCCTTGAGAAATGTGTTAGGATCAAATTTAGGTAGGCAAAGTGTATGTGCTCCACCAATAACACCAATAATTGGAAACATTAAAAATCCAAAAAGATGGAAAAACGGCAACACTGTAAGTTTCCAAAATTCATCATATAAAATTTAAAATTCCGTAAAACATATTCAATAAATTAAAAAATCTATTTGTTAAAATTTAATAAATTTCAGAACTTACCACCAATCATACGCTCTTCACCATTACATTTCATCTCTAAGCACCCTGATTGCAAACTTAATGACAAATAAGCTACAAAATTAGAATGTGTCAACGAGACACCTTTTGGTAGACCTGTAGTTCCACTTGAATAAGGAAGTAAACAAATTTCTTCAGTTGTATCAACTTCTGATCCTTTTAAAAAATTTGCTAAAATAGGATTAGTCTCGATCATTTCACTATATGTATGACATCCATCATGAGGGGGTCCAACAATAATGATTGACTCTAGTTTTGGATATNAATGACAAATAAGCTACAAAATTAGAATGTGTCAACGAGACACCTTTTGGTAGACCTGTAGTTCCACTTGAATAAGGAAGTAAACAAATTTCTTCAGTTGTATCAACTTCTGATCCTTTTAAAAAATTTGCTCCAATAGGATTAGTCTTGATCATTTCACTATATGTATGACATCCATCATGAGGGGGTCCAACAATAATGATTGACTCTAGTTTTGGATATGATATCTTTAAAGTACGTACTATTGGTAGAAAATCAGGTGATGTGATGACACATTTACAATCCGAATCTTGGATTTGTTGTAACATCTCAACTACCCAAATCATTTTTTAGTACCAAAATGAAATTAAAATATTGGGTAAAAAAATATACCAGCTTGATATTTTGGATTTATAGGACTTGCGATCATCCCAGCATCCATAATACCCATAAGTATGGCTGCAAAGTGAATACTGTTTTCAAGTATTACTCCTATTCGGTCTCTTCGTTGAAGTCCAGTGGTTTGGTGTAAGGCTGCTGCAAAAGCTTTACTATTTTTGTATACTTCATCGTGAGACAACTTGGCACCAGTAAGACCGCATTCCTGAATTCAAACCNCAACTTGGCACCAGTAAGACCGCATTCCTGAATTCAAACCTAGTATATTTTACTAAAATTTTCAAAATTTTTGTCCCCATATTTTGACATACATTTGAATATTTAAATGAATTTAAAAAAAAATTTTTTTTTTGCACAATAAAAAAAATTTTTTTTCTTTTAAGTTATAATTTGATTGTTAACATTGCACATAATATTAAACAAAAATCCACTAGTCTTCTTCATGAAGCCCAATTTCGCCAGGGTCAGAGTCAATTACTTTGGGAGTCATGACTCTGAGTCTCTAAATGTTGGGAGTAGACTTTTGGAGTCATGACTCCGAGCAACTTTTTTAAATATTTTTTTAATAACTAACGAAATAATATTTGCATGTAAATTTTGTTTGCATCTCCATTGCCATACCTTGCGTCTGGATGTCGACCTACATTCATAAAAAAAATTTGAAATTTTAAAAAAGTTTCGACTTATGGTGTAACCTGATGAAAGTTTATTTTTTAGTTTCTTATTGTCAAAAAACCTTGCGTAAAGTGATAAAAGTAGATGAGAATAAAAAAGTTAAAAAAAATAGTCCCATATGCCCTTATGAGCATGTTTCAAGAGAGGCATGACTCCCAAGTCTGGAAGTCGACTCCTAGAATCATGACTCTGAATCCTAAAAACCCTTTGAGTCAGAGTCATCAAATGACTCCCAACTCCCAAAAACTCTGGGAGTTAGAGACAGAGTCAGAATCATGACTCCGGAGTCAGAGTCATAGAGAACACTAATTCCCACTTACAAAAGCTGTTGATTTCTTCCAATTTCCATTTCTTGAAGACGCCCATAGAAGTTCGGGAAGTGTANTGTTTCAAGAGAGGCATGACTCCCAAGTCTGGAAGTCGACTCCTAGAATCATGACTCTGAATCCTAAAAACCCTGGGAGTCAGAGTCATCAAATGACTCCCAACTCCCAAAAACTCTGGGAGTTAGAGACAGAGTCAGAGTCATGACTCCGGAGTCAGAGTCATAGAGAACACTAATACCCACTTACAAAAGCTGTTGATTTCTTCCAATTTCCATTTCTTGAAGACGCCCATAGAAGTTCGGGAAGTGTAACTCCAACAATTTTTTCTACGTTTGGAAATTTTGATTTAACAATTATTTCTGAAGATAATATTTTTCCGGAACTTGAAATTGATCTTGATTCTATGTTTTTCTGACTAATAANAACAATTATTTCTGAAGATAATATTTTTCCGGAACTTGAAATTGATCTTGATTCTATGTTTTTCTGACTAATAAATTTATACCTTCCTTGCAAAGAGCCAAAATGTAATTTTGGTAATCGTACTGCTGATGCTAAGAACCTACACACCGGTGTCATTTTGTTGATCAAGAAACTTTATTGAAAAAAAAATTTTTTATTTTCACACTAAAACTTTATGTTAGAGCTTGATCAAAAATTATTAAAATTAGCAAATTGGATAAGCAGCTGAATGTTATGGTCCAGTTTATAAAATTCTTGTGTAGTTACTAAGGATTTGAAATTGCAAGTGTATAATAATTTTACAACAATGAGTGAAAAGTTGATATATTTTTAAAACTATGAAAAAAAAAGTTAATTAAATTGTAATGTACAAGGCCGACGATGTGCTTATTTTGAATAAAATTGCATTATCCTCATTAGAGAATACGATTCAGCAATGATGCAGAATGCCATAACAATGTAGAAGGCCAAAGTGATCCGCTGAAGAAACTTCTTTCCAGTTTGTCTGTCACATCAAAAAATCACTTGCAGAAAAAACAGCGCATCAGGCAGTAAAATAAAACTTGTTTTGTGCCATTCGGTGTACGATTATGCAATATCAAAAAAATTAATTAGACGAAAAAAATAGCTTAAAAGTGAAATGAAGTTGTTTTTGCATGAATCTTATTGGACTATGCCAGACCACCAACAGTGAAACTAACCCCTTATTTATACTTCTTCTTCACCTCATCTTTTGGTTAAAATTATCATCTTCACCACAACTTTCTGGATTTATACTTTCAGGTGAAATATTTCGCCTCACGTTCAACTTTCGCGGTGATCACCTTTCCCCTTTACGTTTCTTCTTGTCGCGTTTTTACTTTTCCTCACTTTTACTTTCACGTCACCTATTTTTTTAAATTAAAAGTTGACACAGTGTCAACTTTTATCGTGCCAAAAAGATAAACTGACTTGTTAAATTTTCATTTTGAAATTAAGAATATTTAAATTGTCAATACAACTAAAATCAATTAAACTATAAATTTTATACAATTTTATAAAGTTATACCGTGTTTACCGAATATCTTTCTGATGGTAAAAAGGATCTCTGACTAGCTCATTCAACAAGGAGTAACTCACCTCGAGTATCTCTATTTTGAAATATTTGACGAATGCATGAAACCCGAGTCTTTTGTTTCCACTTTTTTCTAATTCTATGAGCAATTAGAGCTTTTAAAGCAATCAGCTGTAGTGAATTAATTTGCGAAACAATGATTTCACCTCTTCAAAAAATTTAATTTTGACTTCGCCTTTAGTTGAATAACCTCTGGTGAAGTTTAGATGGTGGTGCAATTTACACTATTGTTATGGTTTTAGTCTAAATCGACCAACTCACCTTAGTGTAGTTGGACGAATCTCCCGAAATTCATAGCATTAAGTTCAAAAAAATTAATAAAACTAATTGATTTTAAAATGATTAAAAATTAAAACTCAAACTTTTGAGTTTTTTTAAATTCTGTGGCTTTTCCCACCAATAGGCTTTTAACTCTAAAAGTTGAACAGTTCTGTTGCCTTTCNTTCACCTCTTCAAAAAATTTAATTTTGACTTCGCCTTTAGTTGAATAACCTCTGGTGAAGTTTAGATGGTGGTGCAATTTACACTATTGTTATGGTTTTAGTCTAAATCGACCAACTCACCTTAGTGTAGTTGGACGAATCTCCCGAAATTCATAGCATTAAGTTCAAAAAAATTAATAAAACTAATTGATTTTAAAATGATTAAAAATTAAAACTCAAACTTTTGAGTTTTTTAAAATTCTGTGGCTTTTCCCACCAATAGGCTTTTAACTCTAAAAGTTGAACAGTTCTGTTGCCTTTTGACTGTTAATACTTATACTTGTCAACAATTAACTTTATACTTAAAAAAAATGAAACTAATGCCGATTCAATAATTTTCAACAATGAAATTAATACAAGTTTATACAATAAATAATTTTTATTTATTACCACAGGTTACATAATATCTTCAACAATTGAAGTTACTATTCTGTTTTCAAGGCCCCCACCCTTGGGTCGGACTAGCTTACGAGGCTAAAGTATAAATTAGGATTTATTAATTTCGTCGAAGGATTTTTTTCATAGTTTAACATTTTTACATTTGTACCAAAAATGAACGCAGAAACTTGCAGGTTTCAATTGACCTTTTGGTATCACAACTAAATAATAATGATAAGAACAGAATCATGACACTAATTCCATATTTTTGACAATGCAAACTACGCTCGCTTTAACAACTTTATAAGTCATCAAATCGAGTTGTTATATCAGATAGAATATTGTTGCTAAAAGAATTATAATGCGAAAATTATGTAGAGTATGGACAAAAGTTTTAGATTGTCTGACGTTATTAGGTTATTTTTCAACAAAATTCCCTATCTTAGAACATGATTTACATAAAATATTGTTCAACTAGTTAGTTTCACTTATCTACGAATATTAATGAAACTTTTAGATGGAAAATTTCAAGCCAAAAGAGAAAAAGTCACCTAACGACAGTTCTTGGTGATAGTAGTGATCTGGAACAAAAATTTAAACATTTTCGGTAAGAATGTTATTATAGCGGAATTGTTATTATAACAGACAAGTTAAACGTAATAAACACCATAAGAGGAAACAAAAAGACAATTTTTGTTGTTATAATAGGCAGGTTCGTGTCATTCCAAATGTTTATAACAAGCTTTGCTGTATTCAGCTTTGAGTTGTCGCCGTAACAATTTCCCTGAAGGTGCCTTTGGTAAAGAATTGACAAACTCAACACCACCCTTCAATTGTTTATAAGAAGCAACCTTGTCTTTTATAAAAGAATGAATTTCATCAGCTACCAAATTCGAATCTTTGGCAACAATGTAAGCACGTGGAAGTTCTCCAGATTCTGAATTTGGAATACCAATCACAGCTACTTCGGCTATATTTGGATGTTGACGAAGTACTTCTTCAAGTTCAGCTGGAGCTACCTGTAAATTGACAAAAAGTTATCATAATTTATGTAATTTTAATTATGTATTATTAACACTCGAGGGACATTCATATTCATCCAATTCTGTTGAAATGAATTTATTATTCAAGTGTGATTGGCTGAATTTAAGTTTTTTTAATTCTTCTTGGTTCATTAATACAAAGAAATAAACCGGTATCACCAATAACAGTTTACCTGATATCCTTTGACCTTGATTAAATCCTTGATTCGATCAACAATATACAAGTATTCCGTATCATCATAATACCCAATATCTCCAGTATGGAGCCAACCATCACAATCAACTGTCGCTCGTGTGGCTGCTTCGTTTCTCCAGTATCCTTTCATAACCTGAGAACCTTTGACACAAATTTCACCATGTTCATTAGGTCCTAGAATTCTTCCTGAACCATTAGTGGTTATAACTTTTAACAACGTGTTGGGAAGCAGTATCCCAGAAGAGCCAATTTTAGTATTTTTTGATATTTCAGGCAAAAGTACAAATCCTGCGGTTGTTTCAGTCATTCCATAAAGTTCTTGAAATAAAAAGTATTTATTAGCTTTTTCTAAAAGTTTTTCAATAAGCCAACGTCCCACTGGGGCTCCGCCTCCTGCAACCATATGAACGTCTTCAAATTCTTTAGGACCGTAATCTGGATTTTTTACCAAATGTGCCAATAATGGTGGAGCTATTATAAGAATTGTAGGCTGTTCATCAAATCAGATAGATATTAGTTTAAATTATTAATTTTAATATTATTAAAGGTTATGATCAGGTACTTTGTGATGTCGAACAGCCTTGAGAAAGATTGCAGAGCCAAACTTCGGTAGGCAAAGTGTATGTGCTCCAGCAAAAACACCGATAATTGTAAACATTAAAAATCCAAAAACATGGAAGAACGGCAACACTGGAAGTTTCCAAAATTCATCTTATAAAATTTTCAATTTGGTAAAGGTTACTCAATTGATTTAAGAATCAATTTGCTAAAATTTGACAAATTACACAGCTTACCACCAATCATACGCTCTTCACCGTTACATTTCATCTCTAAGCACCCTGGTTGTAAAATTATTGACAAATGTGTTACAATATTGAAATGTGTCAATGAGACACCTTTTGGTAGACCTGTAGTTCCACTTGAATATGGAAGTATACAGATTTCTTCAGTTGTATCAACTTCTGATCCTTTTAAAAAATTTGCTCCAATAGGACTAGTCTTGATCATTTCACTATATGTATGACATCCATCATGAGGGGGTCCAACAATAATGATTGACTCTAGTTTTGGATATGATTCCTTCAAAGTACGTACTATTGGTAGAAAATTAGGTGATGTGATGACACATTTACAATCCGAATCTTGGATTTGTCGTAACATCTCAACTACTCAAAATAATAATTTTTTAATACCGAAATTAAATTAAAATATTTGGGTAAAAAATATACCAGATTGATACTTTGGATTTATAGGACTTGCGATCATCCCAGCATCCATAATACCAATAACAATGGCAGCAAAGTGAATACTGTTTTCAAGTATTATTCCTATTCGGTCTCTTCGTTGAAGTCCAGTGGTTTGGAGTAAGGCTGCTGCAAAAGCTTTACTATTTTTGTATACTTCATCGTGAGACAACTTGGCACCAGTGAGACCGCATTCCTGATATAAAACCAAGTATATTTTATAAAAAAATTCAAAAAAAAATTTTTTTTTTTTTTTTTTTTTTTCATATTTTGTCATAAATTTAAACATTTGAACGGATTTCAAAATAAAAATTTTTTTTGACAAAAATAAATTTTTTTTCGAGAATAAAAAAATTTTTTTTTGGGTTTTGATTGTTAACAATGTACAGAGTGTTATTTAAGTAAGTCAGGTTGCTAGGGTATAAGAGTGACATAGCGTGGGTTGGTGGTGCTGCCATTACATTACTTCAGAACTAAAATTTTTGCACAGGACTTGCGCGGCTGACAAATCTAACGGTTACTGGTTTTCTCATAATAAGTTAATACGCGCTTGCCCCGTTAAGAAAAGGCACCTTCAAAGGAAAAAATAATCCCTGGTTCTCTACGCATTTAAAACAAATGACATATTACTCGAAACAACTTAAAAGTGGTCGCTAATAAAACAAGAAATCCCGAAGACTACAAGAAATATAAGAAATTACGCAATGAGACAAATCAGTGTATACGAAGAGCCAAAGTTGACTACTTTAGAAAACTATTCTCACTTTCAAAAAACTCAAGTAATTTTTGGAATTCAGTGAATAAGCTTACCGGATACCGAAACAGAAAAAAAGATGATATACCCATACGTATCAATGCTCAAGGACTAGAAACAGATGATAAACAACAAATTTATGAAATACTTGCGAAATCGTTCTTGCCCAACTCTATACAAATAAACCAACAAAATGAGGAACTTAATACTTCAGTTACTAAATCTATATCTAAAAACAGGGTAGAATTGGATTCTGAAACCCAAAATGTCCCAGCTGAACTATTTATATCGCAACACGAAGTAGAAATGGCTATCACAAACTTAAAACATACCAGTGCATCGAACTCTTTACCCGCAATGGTTCTTAAGAACTTATGTTCATCTATTAGTTCTTCATTATCCTTGATTTTCACGACAATTTTTACACTTTGCATTGTTCCATCTAATTTCAAGTCAAGTATCATCATTCCTCTACACAAAAAAAAAGGATCAAAAAAAGAGTCTGACAATTACAGTCCAATCAGTCTACTTTCTCCATTAACTAAAGTTTTCGAACATATCCTATTCAATAAATTAAAACCACTAATCGAACCTCATCTGTGTTCACAACAACACGGCTTTAGAAGCCACCCCTCTTGCCATACAGCAATTACCCTGTTCACTCAACAACTCTTTTACAAAATTGACAAAAAAACCACTAGAGTTGGAGCTGTCTTCATTGACTTAAAAAAAGCCTTCAACTCCATAGACCATCAAACCCTAATTGAAAAACTAAAAACAAATTTCATCTTGCCAAGGATATACATACAACTTCTCAATAGTTATTTCAAAGACAGAACATTTAGAATCAAAATCTCCTACTATCTAACTCATTTAAAGAAGTTGGAGCGGTCCCACAGGGTTCTTGTCTCGGACCATTACTCTTTGCCGCGTATATCAACGACATAGGATCAGTAATAGACTTACCATTTTTTTTATATACTGACGACATAGTTATTTTCTGTGAAAGTACCGATATTTTAGAAATTACCAAAAAAACTGACGTACAGACAACAGAAAATAATCCAATGGTGCGAATCAAGCTCATTACAAGTTAACTTTCAAAAAACGCAATACATTATATTCCACAAGAATGGAGATATACTTCCCACTACTCCCAATGAAATAGTTATAGCTTCCTCACGCATCACAAGGACAAATAAATTGAAATACCTAGGTATTATCCTAGATGAAAAACTGACCTTTAAACCCCACTTACAACTTGTAGAAAACAGAACGAGCCAGTCTATTGGCAGAATAACATCAATCAAAAGATTCCCCCCCCCCCTCAGCCATTCTTCATCTAATTACCCAGCATATACCCTGCTTGGTGACAGCTGTCACCGGGTAATTGATTTTTCAAAGTTTCTGAAGAAAATTTGCATCGTTCCGGGCTGAATTTTTGAAGTTTGAAAAATATAATATTGACCGGTAGATGGTTCTGGTGAGCCAAAAGCAAAATATTGAGTAAGATGCATAATAAACAGTAGAAAAAGAGGCTAGAAAAGACGCCATGTTAAAATTCTCTTCATGCACTACCAAGCCTGATGACATACAGGGTGAGTAATCTATTTTAGTACCCTAGAAAGCATGCTTTCACATGACGTCATTTTTCCATGTCACCGCGAGGGGGTTTTATATAAAAATTGATAGTCGGCTACGGCAGAATGTTGAAAGAAATAACCAAAAGCTACGAGTGGGCGGGATTTAGATTGAAATAGAAATGATAGTTTGCCATATGCTTCGTAAGTAGTCTTCACTTTTTGTCTTAGTTGAGTTGAAAAAGTGAAGACTTAGTTAAGAAGAATAGTGCAGCAGGGTCATTCCTGGACTTGGTTTTTACTCTCAGTTAAGGACCAATTAGAATAACAGCATGGCGTATCCGCACAAAATAAAGCAGAGAAGCAGAGTGAGGGGTCGGCAGGTTCTCTGTTGAGCGAGGTGGAGTAGATCCCAAGGTATCATACCCCATTCTCCACTTTGGCTTAATTCTCTCAACTAACTACCTCTCGCCATCGCCATTACAGAATCTCCTTTCCTATAATATAATCCTTTTGAATTGTTATACGCACATTTTGCAAGCAACCACATAGATTGGGAGGAGCTATGGTGAAAGTGAAGAAAGAGGGTACTAAAAAAGATTACTCACCCTGTATATCACCAAAATTACGATGTTGTAAACTCGGACCAGAATAACAAATTATAGGTAACGATTACATCAGAATACACGAAACTCGATTCAAGAATCGAATCGCGGATCGGATTGCTATAAAAAATTTCCATATATCGGATTTCGATGATCGGCACTAAAAATATTAACTTCTTGGCTCGATGTCGTTAAATTTTGAATTCTTGGCTCGATGTCGAAAGAATTTGTTATCTTGGCTCGTTTAGCAGAACGGTGTCGAATCATTTTCAGCCTGTTGAATCGGATCGGATAGGATTAAAAAATAATAAATTAAAAAAATATAGTAATTGAAAGCAAATGGAAGAATAAATTTTAAAAATAAATAAAAATTAAAAAAATACCCAACAATTAACAAAAAGTAAAAAAAAATTAATAATAAAATTAAAAATTAAAAAAAAATTGAAATAAAAAAAAAAATAAAAAANAATAATAAAATTAAAAATTAAAAAAAAATTGAAATAAAAAAAAAAATAAAAAAAAAAAAAAATATTTTACCTGATTGAAAAAAATTTGAAATTAAAAAAAATTGAAAAAAGTTGAAATTAAAAAAAATTATAAAAATGAAACAATAATTGAAAAGATTTGAAATCAAAAATGAAATAAAAATAAAAAATAAAATGAAATAAAAATAAAAATGGACACAATGATATATAAATGGAACAGAGCTATTTATTATATGAATTAGGGGTCGGCCNAAATAAAAATAAAAATGGACACAATGATATATAAATGGAACAGAGCTATTTATTATATGAATTAGGGGTCGGCCGATATGGAAATTTTGACCGATACCGATATAGGCCGATATGAAACTTTTCTCAGCCGATACCGATATATCGGCGACCGATATAAAATCGCGGGATCTCTTGTTTTAAAAACAAGAGATCATTGTTAAGTCATTGTAATTAACTGAAATCATGGCTACTTCTCGTTATAAAAGTTTATATTGGCATTATTTTGAGAAAATTGAGGTTTTTCTCCACCATAATCTTCCAAAACTTAACTTTCAATACTAATTATTTTCAAAGCTTGGCTGTGTAGTTTGTTCAAAGTGGGACATTTGGGGGATATAATTTTCGTACATAAAATAAAGTTAGTCAAAAGCTTTAAATTTTGTTGAAAATTATTTTAAAATGTAAAAAATGTACGATATATATCGGCAAATATATCGGCGAAAACAAGCCGATAACCGATATGCTGAAAATTTGCCGATATAGCCGATACGCCGATATGTATATCGGTATCGGCCGAGCCCTAATATGAATTAATTTCAAAATTAATAGTATTTATTATATTATATATTATTTATTATATTATCGATTCTCACTGAAATTTGTCTTGGCAACTGACGGTGACATATGTCATCGGATTTGGAGGTTTGAAATTCTGACCTTCCTATGTCCGACATGGGTGACATTTGTCACCGAGGGAGGGGCTCCTCGTTAGACCCGATGGTGGGGGCAAAGGTCGGCGGTTTACCCCCCGCTCCGCTCCCGCTCTCGCTCCCTAAAAATTATACTGACTCGCTCCGCNTCGCTCTTTATGGGAGCGGAGCGGGAGCGAGAGCGGGAGCGAATGAGTGGGAGCGAATACCGCCGAGGTTTGGGGGGAGGGTTAAAGTTTACGTCCTCACTGCCTATGACTATTGTATAGACATTTGGGCTACTCAGCCCAAACTAGAACTAGACCTGATACAAAACAAAATTAACCGACTTCTATATTCTTACCTATTTCCATCAGTATACAGGAAACAAGCGAAATACTTCAATAAGTGTAAAAACTCTAAATCAAAACGGGCTTCATTCTACAAGTCCAACGACGTCAGCATCAATCAAATCTTACAAGACTCTAAACTATTAACAATTCAAGAAAGAGCAGACTGGACAAGATTGCGAAATGTACTAAAATTCTTGAACTCACCAGTTCCACCGTGCGATACAAAATCCTTTCCACACATATAAGCAGCAGTCTCTGCTGCTGGATCTGCGGTCGGGTTGCTAGATTTAGCAGCTCAGCCACTAGATATAGGGGTAGGGGCGGGGCTGACCTCCTGCATTTAGAACCTAAACTGTAAAATCTAGCAGCTGCTGCTATATCTAGCGTCTTGGAGCTCTTATATCTAGCAACACCAAATTTAAATTCAAAAGCTCGAACATATCTGGTCTTAATCAATTTGGCTACTATTTTTAATAGATAGTAAATCAAATTTAGCAAATTTTCACCGTGTCGGAAAAACTGTCATCGTGGCATGTTTGAGTTATTCAATAAAATGTATCTATAAATTACACCATTAATTATTTTTTAATTACTAAGTTTTGTTGCTTTCGATGCCTGATCATGTAGTCTTGTACTGCTGATATAAAACTCAATCGAAAATACTTAATACCTGAATTTAAAAAAATTATTGAATTTAGATGAGCTGCTAAATCTAGGGACTCAGCTAATATATCCAGAGTTCAAGCTCATAGATCTAGCAGCAGCAGTTAGATGTAGTAGCTACACTACTTCTACCAACAGAGCTTCTACAATAACTAATTGATCATCTAACTCCGAATGAAATTAAAGATTTTTGTTGAAAATTTATTTTCAAAATTCTAATTTGGGTTGAACCATGACTCTAGCTCTACAAATGTCGGGAGCCAGAGCCATGACTCATGAGCTGGCTCACTGTCAGCCTGAGCCATGAGCCATGGCTCATTGAGCCATTGGCTCTGGCTCACGCCCAGTGTTGGGAACTGGAAGGGTAGTTTCCAGTTCAGTTTTTTTTTCAGTTCCTGAAGAAAGGTTTCCAGTTCAGTTCAGTTCAGTAATTTTATGTAGAAATTTTTTTCCAGTTCAGTTCCGTTCACTATTTCACCTAAAACTTTTTGTTTCCAGTTCAGTTCAGTTAATTATTTGTTAATTACAAACCTTTTCCAGTTCAGTTCAGTTCAGTCCAAAAAACTGAAATGAACTGGAAAAGACTGAAATATAGCGCATTCCCAACACTGTTGGGTATTGTGGGTGTTGGGAACTGAGAAGGTAAGTTCCAGTTCAGTTCTTGAGAAAAGTCTCCAGTTCAGTTCAGTTCAGTAATTTTGTGTAGGATTTTTTTTTCCAGTTCAGTTCAGTCCAGTATTTCAACTAAAGCTTTTCTTTTCCAGTTCAGTTCAGTTCAGTACTTTTGCATCTTCAACAGCCTTCCAGTTCAGTCAAAAACTGGAAAAAACTGGAAAGTATTGAACTGAACTGAAATGAATTCCCAACACTACTCACACCTTAACCTGATCCATGCGAAACACTAATACCCACTTACAAAAGCTGTTGATTTCTTCCAATTTCCATTTCTTGAAGACGTCCATAGAAGTTCGGGAAGTGTAACTCCAAGAATTTTCTCTACGTTTGGAAATTTTGATTTAATAATTTTTTCTGAAGATTCCATTTTCCCGAAAGTTGAAGTTGATCTTATTTCTATGTTTTTCTGACTAATATTTCTATACCTCTCTCGCCAAGAGCCAAAATGTAATTTTGTTAATTTTACTTATGATGCTAAGAACCTACTCTCAGTGGTGTCGTCATTTTGTTCAACTAACCGCATTGAAAAAAAAAAATTTTTTTTATGCACTCTTAAACTTTGTTAGAGAATGACCAAAAATTATTAAAAGTAGCAAATTGAATAAGCAGCTGGATATTATGGTCTAGCTTATAAAATTCTTGTGTTGTTACTAAGGATTCCAAGAGTTATAATGATTTTACCAAGGTTGATATGAGGAATTAATCTAAAATCACTGATATGGTTAGCCAATAACCCAATTTTTTTTCAAAATTAATTTTTTGAGCTCTGATTGCAAGCAGGCAACCGAGATTTCTATACTACAGAATTGTCAAGTAATTTAACAAAAAGAAGGTACTATTTTTTTGTTTTTCTTCAAAAACAAATTTTTTTTTTTAATTTTTTTTCTCCCAATTTCTGAGTTTGTAGTAATAATTCCTAAGTAACTATAGAAAGCGGAAAACTTTATTGTTTATTTGACTTTGTTGATTGTTATTTCTTCAAAAAATTAATTTTGAAAAAAAATTGAGTTGGCTAACCTTATCATAGCCAGTTTAGATTAATTCCTTATAGCAACCTTGAATTCTACAACAGTAAGCAAAAAGTTGACATACCTTTAAAACTATAAAAATAGAGTTAAATTGTAATGTGCAAGGCCGACCAATTGCATACTTTGTATAAAATTTCGTAATCCTCATTAGAGTAAAGTAAACCTCGGATAAGCCGAATTTTCTAGGGACCGAAATATTTGGTTCATGGTAGCCGAGGTCGTCTTAAGCATAATCCGAACACACGCACACAACTTGGGGAATAATTGTTCGTCTTAGCCGAGGTAGTTTTAATTTACCATTACTTTATAATAGTAAGTTGTTGTGGAGACAAAAAATAATTAAAAATATATCATTGGTTCAATTTCAGTCGTATTTCAACGTTTGAAAAGTTATTAAAAAGAAGTTACGCCCGATTTATACTTAATGTCATTCGTCCTTCATTCGAATGAAATGCAGTATGATTGATGAATTTTGCAACAAATTTTGCAAAAATCTTAATTGTCAAGGTAAATTAGATTGCAAAATTTGTTACAAAATCATACTGCATTTCATACGAATGACATTAAGTATAAATCGAGCGTTATTCATTAAATTTTGTGAGGAAAAAGTTGAAGTTTCTATAAAAATTGATCAATTAATTTGTGTTCGTGTTAACCGAGGTAAAAAAGCATGTACCTTATGGACTGGCTGGGACCACGAAAAGGCATTCATGGTAGCCGAAGGTTGGGCTTAACCGAGTTCGTCTTAGCAGTTCCATTTATACACAAATGCCCTATCTCAGGGCGCTTACCGGACCACTTGGTTAGTAGTAACCGAGGGTCCGTTGTAACTAAAGTCGACTTAACCGAGGTTTACTGTATAGGGTGTTGCAGCAATGACGCACAACGCCAGTACAATTACACAGAAGGCCAAATTGATCCACTGAAGGAACTTCTTTCCAATTTCTCTATCTCACATCAAAAAATAACTTGCAGACAAAATAGCTCTTTAGGAAGTAAAATAAAACTTCTTTTGCTACATTCTGTGTTTGAATATGCAATATCAAATAAATAAATTGGACAAACAAAAAAAACGTAAATGTGCAAAAAAATTGTTATTGCACTATTCTTATTCAACTATACCACACTACCAAAATTGAAACTACGATCCCTTTATTATTGTCGACGAAGGATTATTTTTGATATTTGAACATTTTTACTTTTGTACAAAACAAAATGAGCGCAGAAGGGTTCATTTGAGCATGTCACATCGAAATCGGACCAAAAAAAGAATTTTTTTTATGCCGCTTAAAGTTCTCCATTTCACTTTTTATGCCATTTCAGCAAGAAAAATTGAAATGAATATTTTAAATTCCAAATAACTTGTTTGGTTTCAAATGAACTTTTAGTATCACAACTAAATAATAGTGAATAGAACAAAATCATACGACACTAATCCCATATTTTTGATAATGCAGTCAAAGCTCGTTAAAACAACTTTATAAGTCAGCAAACCGAGTTGTTATATCGGATATAAGAATATTATGTTGTTAAAAGAATTATAATATGGAAAATTATCTAAAGTATGCACAAAAAAGTATGAGTTTGGCTGACATATTATGTTATTAGATTATTTTTCAACAAAATTCCCTACCTTTGATCATAATTTATACAAAATATTGTGCAACGCTGGTTTCACATATCTACAAATTTTAATGAAACTTTAAAGGCTAATCCTCATCTAAAGTTTTCCTGCACCAACGTTTGTGCATCATTCACCTAAAAAGTTGGAATCAGTTTTTCTGCCATGATTTCTGGCTTCCGTTCACATCAATAGTTTTCTTGCAATCCATATTTTGTGCAAAGAGTGAAACCCGGTAAACATATACAGTAAAGTTCGGTTATAGTGACACCGTAGGGACCGGCAGGATTACTCAGCATAGCCGGGGTTCATTATATCCGTATAGTGAACGGACCCTACATTTCAATAATTGTCCATTATATCCAAATATTTTACTATAAATTCAGCTACCTAATTGTAGAGAAGTACCAGGGCTGGATTTCACCACTAATCATTCAGCACTAATCAAGTGTTTTAGTTGCTGAATCTAAAAAATTTGATGAGTAGACTGTTTCACCAAAAGTGTTTGATGAGAAGGAAAAGATTATGATTAGTAGAAATAGCTGAGTGATTATTGATGAGTTGTCAAGGCATTGATGAGTGTTTCACGGCTTTATAATTATTTTGAAACAATATGAAGAATCATAGACTAAGTAAATTTTTTTGACTAAGCTTGGAAGGTGAATCAATATTATTTCTACCCATATTAATCCATCATCCCAAGCAGTCACTACTACTACTTTGGACGGAAGCCATGGACATGGACAAATAGTAACCTTCATCACATTCAATCTCATTGTCGTAAAAGTAAACTTCCTCAAACATGGCATTTGACTGATGGGTATGGGATTACAAAAAAAAATTCTAAAAATATTTTTCTAAATTTAAATCTGTAAAATTAAAAATAAATTTTGTTGATTTTTAGATCCATTTACTTAGTTGGAACTCTAACCAGTGTCCCAGAGTACAAAAAGGATATTGAAAACTTAATTACTCTTATACTTCAAGCAACCCATTTAAAAAATTGAGGTCAATGAACTTAGAATTGGTTGAATTTTTAATTTTCTCGAACCAATTTGTCAAATAATAATTTAATAATAATTCGTAAACATATTTCGGAATGAAAATTCAGCAATAAAAATAATAATTTAATAAATGCGTAAACATATTTTGGAATGTAAATATAAGACCTATTTTATAACATTAATTGTGATGTGAATGTTGAGATTGGTAATTTAAGCTTGCGCTCAAGTTTAATAGCCTGTAAATTTTCAAGATAAATACCTACTTCAAGCATTTCGCACTGCAGTTCATACCGGCGCTTCAAATCTTCTACTTTCTTGGCGACATGACGACGCTTGACTCCATAAGTATTTTGAGTATTTGCAGTTTCATCTGACAGAATCGTGGGCGTATTGTACACGACATCAACCAAAGGAGTAACCGCAATAAGATGAAAATCTTCGAATTCATCTTCAATATTTATGTTCGATTCTGTTGTAGTACAACTTCCAGTTTCCGGGACAGGAAGTCCTTTTTTTTCAATTATTTCCATGATTAGGTGGTCTACGTCATTGAGAACTTCTTCTTTCCGCCTCCTTTTCCAGTCTGGTTTTTGTTGTCTCTTTTTCCTAAACAAAAATAATGAAACATGATCCCTGAATTTAAATATATCAATCTGTCACTTACGAGCGCCCTTTTTTTCCATAGACCATAGACTTTATCTCTCACATAGTTGGCATCACGATTCTCCGAAACTAATTCCAAACATTTTGCTTTTGAAAGCACTTCTTCCCAAGCCTTATGCTTCATCTCGTTGTCTAAATCACTTGAAACTTTACCAAACAATGCCAACTTTTTCTCCTGCATCAATTTTAGTAAAGCAATTTTTCTGTCCATTGGCATTCTCATTCCAGTGATAGACTAAACCCAAACTTAAGACTCTTATTATTATGAATTTTTTTACAAACCAGACTAACGATCTGAATCCATATTCAAAATCAAGTAAAACAATGTCAAAACTTATGAGTAAAGTTTTTATTATTTATCAATTGATAAATAATATCAATTTTGTTGATAAGTTGCTAAGCCAACTTTATGAAAAATTGAGTGATTATTTTACTCATCAACTTTTGATGAGTGAAAAAAAATTTTTTTTGTTATCATAGTGAAACACTAATCATCAGCAATAATCAAAAATTGATGATTGATTATTGATTATCGATTATTGCTGAATGATTAGTGGTGAAATCCAGCCCTGGTGATGAAAATTTGCTTAATTTGCGTAATACGGTTATGTTCTAATGATAAATTTCCATTTCAAATAGAGTTCCATCAATTTCTCCTAAACTCCCACATTACTAATTTGGGTAAAATTTTGACTGATTTTGGTAAAGTATTTGGTCCCTCCAATTGAACTAGTTCTTGGCTTTGAAGCTTGCTTCCCTGGGTCCATAGGCTAGTTGTGTTGGCAGGTAGGAAGAGGTGAATTAATATGTGTTACTTTTCACATCTAGTAACATTTGCGTTCAATAACACACTGACACGTCCCATGAACTTCTTCCCACTAAATGGCGTTCTTCTAACCAACAACGAAAAATATTTTGTGACTGGATTGACTTTTAAACTAAGTGTGTTGACTAAAACTCACTCTAAGTTCCCAACTAAGTCGGGTACATGGACGGTCATAAAATAATAAAAAATTCATTACGGAATTCAGAAATATTTCATACCTGTTCACTGTAACCGGCTAAAATGACTCGGGATGGTAGGTTTGGTTCACTAAGGACGGAAGTTCAGTATAGCCGATTTCATTATAACCGGACTACTTAACACATAATCTCCCATTTGCTTGGCAGGGACCGGACAGTATGGTTTGCTATGGCCGGAGTTCTACTATACCCTGAGTCACTATAGCCCAATTTCACCGTATTAAAATAATTAACTAGAATTTCTTGAAAAAAAAACAAGAACTTTCCTTTATTGGTTTAAAATTTTGGAGAGAAAAGGATTGGCCAATACGTTTACAGTAAATGCAGAAAAGCTGGCGAGAGCAGAAAAAATGTTGAGAGGGTTTGACGTTTTTTATGCATGCTCCAGTTTAGCTGGTGGACGATCTCCAACTCTTCTGCCACTAGTTTCTAGTATTTCACACATAAAGATTTCCTACCTACCAACAATTCTGCATGCTCCAAAGACAAGTTGGAAAATCTCTTGTCAAAAGAGAAAGAGTATTTTAAATGACTGAACTCTTGGTCATTGTTATTTGCAACAAAAATCTAGACATTTTCGGTAAAAATGACGTTGTTATAACGGAATTGTTGTTATAACCGACAAGTTTAACGTAATGAAGTTAATAAGAGGAGACAAAGAAGCAATTTTTGTTGTTATAATAGGCAGGTTGCTATATCTACAAATTTATAAGAAGCTTTGTATTCAGTTTTGAGTTGTCGCCGTCACAATTTCCCTGATGGTGCCTTCGGTAAAGCATTGACAAATTCAATACCACCCTTCAATTGTTTATAAGAAGCAACCTTATCTTTTATATATAAATGAATCTCATCAGCTACCAAATTCGAATTTTTGGCAACAATGCAAGCACGTGGAAGTTCTCCAGATTCTGAATTTGGAATACCAATCACACCCACTTCGGCTATATTTGGATGTTGACGAAGTATTTCTTCAAGTTCAGCTGGAGCTACCTGTAAATTATCAAGAAAATTATCATAAATTATGTCATTTTAATTATATATCATTAACCCTGGAGGGAAATTCAAATTAACTCAGCCCAGTAGACAAAGTTATTATTTAAGTAGGATTAAATAAATTTCAATTTTTTTTAATTTCTTATTGGTTTATACCAAGAACCCGGTTACCATTAATGATAGTGTACCTGATAACCTTCAACGTTCCAACCACGCGAGCCTGCTGCTCGCGTGGCTGCTTCATTTCTCCAGTATTCTTTCATAACCTGAAAACAACACCTTAAAAATCGTCCAAAAATTTATGTAATTAAAATAATTAACATGAATATTTTCACCTGAGAGCTCTTGATACAAATTTCACCATGTTCATCATGTCCTAGACTTCTTCCTGAACCATCAGTGGCTATAACTTTTACCTCTATGTATACTTAAGTCAAGCTTACAAAAACAGTTGATTTTATCCAATTTCTATTATTTATGGATTCCCACAAAAATTCAGGAACTGTAACTCCAACAATTTCTTTTGCTTCTGGAAATTTTGATTTAAGAATGAATTCCGATGATAACAATTTTTCAAAAGTTGAAATTGAAATATTTTGTATTATTACTACAAGAACCACCAAATAAATCCGGGCCTTCTTTCTCCAACTTTCACCAAAATCGGCCTGAGACAGCCGACTAACAATTAGTGAATAATAAACGTGAAGTTAGCTGACAAATTTTTATTTTATTTTTATTTTTATTTTGAATTATAGATATTGTTATGTAACATTAGCGAAATTGCATACATTGAAAAATGAAAGAAAACACAGAATTGAAACACTCACACACTTCAAACAGTCACACGCATACACATTCAAAAAAAATAACGAACAAAGTGAAAAAACACAGAAACCTGTTTACAGTCAAACACACATTAAAATACTCAAAAACACTCAACATGCAAACGCATACTCAAAAATTCATTCTAAAATATGCAGCTCCCGCAAAACACATATAACAAACAAAAACTTTCAACTAAATCGAGTTTGGAACTNTACTCAAAAACACTCAACATGCAAACACATACTCAAAAATACATTCTAAAATATGCAGCTCCCGCAAAACACATGGAGATGGGGACTTAGATTATACTTCAAAAAATTTACAATCTAAGTCCCTACTTCTTTCATCACTCTCCACACNGTTTGGAACTTGCGCTCCATTGGCGTGGATACAGGTTTGCAAACGTCGTGGAACGGATTGGCACACCCTGCGACGATAATGCAGGTCAATCTCTTCAAATGCCTCGCAAATAGCTTGCTGTAAAGCAATCAAATTCCGTGGAGCACGANCCAGGATGATGACAAATGTCCAACAAATAATTGTTGGTTTTATAATTGACGTGTTAAAATTGTACAAAGTGGGGCCATTTTGTTGAATACAGTCAACTAAAATTTTTTTGGAAATGAATAACACTCAAAACATGATTTNAAAGTGGGGCCATTTTGTTGAATACAGTCAACTAAAATTTTTTTGGAAATGAATAACACTCAAAACATGATTTGTTCGAGCAGACTTGTAAAAGAGTACTTATATCAGGACTTGATAACTGCAAAGATTGTAAAACACACACCTTTGAGTAATAAACACTACTTACTGACAAGAGTGTGTGTGATATTGTTGTTAAGAAGTTTGAACTTTTAGATTACAAATGTACTACACCAAGTGATAAACTGTTATATTTGTAGTTCATATCTAATAACGTTACAACAATAGATTATTCTTGTTAAGATACTTAGGCTTGTGTTATAGATTGTATAAAAAGTTACGGCAAAATACTGATTTATTAAAAAACTTATTTATTTATTTATTTATGTTTATTTGAATTCGAAAGTTTTTATAATCCATTTAAACAGGTTTACAGGTTTAGAAATTGTAAAAAAGTGATTATTTAAAAAAATTATAATTAACTCTATTACTACTAAAAAAGTAGATTTGTCTGTATTACAGATCAATAAGATTTGATATAACTAGAAGTAGCAGCGCCTTGCTGCATCAAGCGTCCATTTGATTTCGCAGCGGGCTGCTCGATTTAACAGCTGCTTCTAGATTCAGTGTCTTCGGGCTACAAGATCAAACAGCACCAAATTTATTTTCAAAAATCTTCTTGATGAGTTTAGCTTTTATTTTTAATCGATAGTAACTCAAATTGATGCCAAAAAAAAGTTATACAATAAAGTGTGTCTACACGGTAAAACGTTTCTGGTTAATTTNTACAATAAAGTGTGTCTACACGGTAAAACGTTTCTGGTTAATTTATTATTAATTGAATAGTTGATCTATCATGTATTCTTTCTGCTGAGATTATACTCAGATGAGAATAAATGATACCTAAATTTAGAAAAATAATTTAAAANTTTTTAATTGAATAGTTGATCGATCATGTATTCTTTCTGCTGAGATTATACTCAGATGAGAATAAATGATACCTAAATTTAGAAAAATAATTTAAAAGTGAAGCTGCGAAATCTAGGTTCTCTGCTGCTAAATCTAGGATCTTTAGCTGCTAAATCTAGGATCTTTAGCTGCTAAATCTAGGAGCAGCTTTTATATCTAGGTGGTTCTGCTAAATCGAGTTGCAGTGGCGCTGGCAACATCTCAGCTATTGAAAAAAGCCGTATTAACCTTAAAGATATTATTTCCAACGCGTTTCAATTGCGAAAAAATTTTTTTTGTCGAATAACAAAATAACTTAGCGCCTGAAATTCAAATGATCAAAACCTCTGATGCTACCTTTCTTGGGTACCCTATTTAGTACAAAGCAATCCGGACGACTATCCAGAACAAAACAGAAGAACTAAGAAATTTCGATGAACGTTTGATGATTATTTCTTTTCATTTCCTACTTCTCAGTCTTTCTCCTTTAAACGAATAATCTACTTTTTACGAAGCTATCCATCTTGTAAAGAAGATAGTTTGAAATCTTTTGATGATGTACTGAAATCAATACTTAAAAACATCACGAATTCAACCCTGTCAGATTCCACATAGGGACAATTAACACTCCCCATTAAGTAAGGAAGTCTTTGGATTAGACATGCTGTTGATATGAAGATTTCGTGTTCCTCTTTTCATTCAACAGTGTAAAATTTCTCATCTCTGACTTGCTGCCACAAAATATTCAAGTAGACCCCTCAGTAAAAATTGCTGAAGAACTTTGGATCATTAGAAACAATTCGAAAACGCCCGACGGATTTAACCGAAAATGTCAAAAATCCTGGGAAGAACCTCATACTAATTACCTTTCCCAATATTTACTTTTAAACAGCACTACCGATGAAGATCTGGCAAGATTGAAAGCATCCACCATTTAAAAAACCGGTGCCTGGCTTGAAGCTCTTTCTTCCACTCAACTAGGGACCTTATTAAAAGTATTATTTACTTTGCTCTTGCCAGCTGGGCGACTTCCAGACCTTACGCTTGGGAGTAAGTTTTGAGAAAATAATTTAGGTGGTTTTGTTACAAAAAAATTGAGGCATGATGACTTACAAAGAAGTCTACAAATAAATTCACTACTTCGGTAATTTCAACTTTTAATATTGTTAAGGTTCTGGTCTAAATCAACCAACTTACTTGAATTTAGTTGGACGAAATTCCCAGAATCCAATTCACTAATTCACTAATCAATTATTATAATTGATTTAAAAGAAAAGAAAACAAATTATTTGAGTTTAAAATTAAATTCATAAATCAAACTTTTGAAATTGTGGATTTCAGACAAAAAGTAACTTTAAAAATCTGAACTGTCAAGGCTTCGCTTGCCTCTCGACTGTCAGTATTCAACAATTAACTTTAGGTTTAAAAACAACCCTACTCAATAAATCCAACAATGGGGACAACAATGATAATGAAAATAATCTTTTATTCAGTAATAAAAATTATTTAAAATAAACAAAATTACAATTACTTTAAGTTAATAAAATCTTGCTCCTCAACAATGAGTTCCCAACTCCCATTGTTGAGGATTCTGATTCCCTACTAAAGGTAAGACCAAGCTACTCAAGCTTGGTCCAAATCAGAATGAGTCTCTGGACTCCAGGCCCTGAATTTTTATACCCTTGAAGCCTTAGCGTGCCTCGTGCACAAAAACTATTATTATACTATTATAATAATAAAACAAAGGAAATTATGAAAGAGAAACTAAAGCTAAGCTTACTAATTTTCATAATTAGTAACAAAACAAAACAAAGAAAAATGAAGACAGGGGTAAGTCAATAATAATTATCTAATAATAATTTATAGAAATAATAATACAGTTGATGTCACATAAAAGTACACTAGAATTGTAACAATATCTATATATTTTATATCATTTTCTTTTGAGAAATAAAAATTAGTTTACAACTTTTTCTTTCACTGTAAAACTATTCCTTTATTTGTTTTTTTTTCAATTAAAACTGGAGATAAAACAAATTCTAATATTACTGCAGATAAAATAGATCTTTTCTTGATGAAGGTCTTTTGATTTAACACCACAGTACAATGCTATGCAGCCAAGACTGAAAATTTAATGAGGCAAAAGTGTGGGAAAAATTGGATATAATTTATGAATTCAAAATATTTTTTCTTGAACCTGAGTAAAATTTATGACCCTAGCAATTCCACATACTAATTGCAGAGATATGCAAAAGAGAAAAATGATGAAGCGAAAGCCGCACATCGAATCGAACAAGAATACGTCCATAAAATATGTCCATAAAATATGTCCATAAATTCAAGCAGCGAGAGCGGAACGACGATACGTCACAGAGCTGAAGTTAAAACATCGACTTGGTTGTCTATGCCCTATGAAGCGGTTAGATGTTAGGAACAGTCAGTGTAGTCCTGTAGTCAGAGAAAACTCCATGTCCCTGCATGTTATCGCAGAATGTCCTACCAAATTTGTAATTTCTAAACAACTGCAACTTGTTACCTGGGAGCTCATGTTGAAAGGCGTCGTTAATTACCGACGTCGTTGGCGTAACGACGCAGGCGTAAGGACAACCTGGCGATTAATATAAATGACGAATGTTCAAAAAAATCGCTATGGTGTCCTAAAAATCCGTCGTTAATCAATAACGACGCGTGTTTAGGAAAACCTTTACGACATTGTGAAAAATAAAAAAATACAAAAATTTCAACATCTGAAGAATTTTTTTAAACTTCTGACTATATTTTTTGTTTCGTGGAGCTTCCTATTTATATACAACATGAGTCTAATTGAAAAGCCTAAAGCGACGAGAGCAAAGAAATGGACGGCGGAAGAGAAAAAAACATTAGTGACCGCCATTTCTTCTCATTCAATGACCCTATTCGGAAAACACAGTAATTCTGTAACTGAGGAAAAGAAGAAGGTAGTTTGGACACAAGTCGCTCAAACGGTTCGTAATACACAATTAATATATCTAGCGAAAGCTAATTATGATTTTATTTACAGGTTAACGCATGCTCCTCGGAAAAAGGTCGGTCGAGAAAATACGAGAACAGTTTCGCCACTTGAAATCTGACACAAAAACAAAAGCGGCAGCTCTTCTCAAAGATGTCACAAAAACAGGAGGTGGAGATTGGGAAGAAAATGATCTCGATGAGTTGCAAGCGCACTTAATTGGATTTATGGACTGGGAAAAAAAGATGGTGAAAGTCATTGGAGTATGTGGCATCCTTGGAATTCCTGATGGAATTGACACTTCCACCCCACCATTACCAACTCTTTCAAGTGAAACTGTAGTAAGAGTTGTGAACGTAATATAAAAACTACATAATAATTTATATCTCTTTGGTCAATTTAGATTTATGAAGAAAACAATTCTCCATCTACTCAGTGTAAAATCAGTTCATCTCGTCATTCATTCGAAACTCCAAAACTCAAAAAAATTTCAACTAAGGATGAAATGGGAATAGAACTTCTACAGGTTCAAAAGGGAATTCTGTGTGAATTGGTACGAGTGGCAGACGCTATGGAGGAAAGAAATAGACTTAAACTCATTAAGCTAGGATTATAAAACAAACTTTATTTATACTCTAATTTATCTAGGCACCTGAGTTCAGTAACATATTTATTGGAAGAATCCATTAACAATTTCCAACCGAATTCTTGTTCCTTCTTGTGTAATCAGATTTTCAGGCAAGTTAGGCAAAACAATTGGTTCATTCAAATCCTCAACCTCTACCTCCAAATTTTGATCCTCGGGTAGATTTAAGTCTCTTCGCATGTTATGAAGCACAGCTGTGGCGCCAATGATCTGACAAGCACGATTTGG
>NIPM01000268.1:0-142272 GCA_002738285.1 Holacanthella duospinosa | reverse complement strand
AACCAATCAAAATGATAATGTCCCGTATCCCTCCCATTCACGTCCGCATCACCCTGTTAAATATTAACTCACCAATTAAATATCCATTGGGTGGATTAGCGAGAAACCGATTCTTGAGTTCAAAGTGCCGCCAAATAAAAGCATCGTGAGTAGATCCAGGGTATCTTGCCACAACATCCAAGAATTTTTGGTTATGGTCACAAACAACTTGGACATTGATACAGTGTTCTCTCTTTCTTCCAATGTATAAAGGCTCAGTTGGTCTACTGGGAGATTGTATGTTGATAAGAGTTCCGTCTATTGCACCAATAAAATTGGGAAATCCTCCTAAAGCATAGAATCCCTGCTTAATATACATAATTTCGTCTTGTGTTGCTGGCATTCGAATATGGGCATGCGCTTGAGAGACAATTCTACGGGAAACGTCCATGATCATCCGACTCAGTTGAGATTGAGAAATTCCTGTAATTCCCATGAGATCTCTTTGGAAGACTCCTTTTGCATAAAATCTAAAAAAATATCCCAGCAACTTGTAAGTTCGACTTGTTTTTCAACAAAGAGTACATGGACCAAGTACGAGTGACGTACTTGGTCCAAGAGACATATCGAAAATGAAATATCAAAACATCGAATCTCAAGTTTTTTTTGGAGTTGCTAAAAACTCGAATATCAATATCCACCTAATTGCAAAACATCATAACTAAAAATCTCAACGTTTCAGGAAACATAAAACTGATTTGAGTATAACCATACAAAATATGAGATAGGATGAATTTTGAAAATTGAAGTAGAAGTGAAAGAATTCGATATAAGGCGGAAGTTAAGTTACGAACTTTTAGAAAATGAAAAAATACTCGAGATACANAAAAAAAATTTTTTTAAACTTTTGTAGTGAGATTCTCTAATGAAAAAAATTTTGATTGAATTTCAAAATGTAGTTTTTCGACTGGCTTTACAATAGTCGAATTTATTGTTGAAACTGGTTTGATTTTTTTCCCAATGTAATTAATGATGAAAATTATTTAGAAACTAGGATGTTTACAGCGTATTTAGGGTACTGTAGTAAAAAATTTTTANTTTAGAAACTAGTATGTTTACTGCGTATTTAGGGTACTGTAGTAAAAAATTTTTAGTGCGCGAGAAAATCATAATTCAAATCCCATGAAAATAAAAGGACTTTTATTATCAAATCTAACCTATGTTGCAGTGTATTGGGGCTAATGAATTTCATTATATTAGTTTCCCTTTGAGACAAGCTTTCCACTGATGCATAACTCATTAGCCCCAACCGACTGCGACATAGAGAGGTGAGTCAAACAAAAACTTCTAGTGTTCTCCACCCCCCATTCTGTTTACACTATTAAGATTTTTATAGATTTTTTTAATCATAATTTTCTTTATTTTAAATTCAATTTTCATTAACTTAATCAATTAATTTTTGAAAACTATTTACGGATTCCGTGTCCTAGGAGGTCTACAGGTAAGATAATTAAATTAAAGGCATAATCTAAGGTAGAAGTACGCAGGGTTCCGAATTTGTTATTGTGGAACTACCCACCTCCGCCATTTTCATTTTTTTTTTAATTTTTGTGATAGCTCATAAGCTGTCGTTAGTTAGCGATGATAAAGAAAACAAATTAATGACAATTTTTTTTGAACATACGTCGTTGTTATTTTTACGAACGATGTTTGTTTAAAATGTTCAAACCTGTCGTTACCGTTAACGACAAACTTTATCACACGCTTTTATTTTTCCAAAATACGTCGCTGTTAACGACGTGTCCCTAACAACATTTAGCGATGTCGTTATATTAACGACACTTTCGAACATGACCTCCCTGGTGAACCTATCAACTTATAATTACCCTTTTTTTGACTTGATCCACTACATTTTAATTTTAAGAAATTGAGAACTCATGGACTAGTTTCAAGGTAAGTAACTTTTTACGAATCAGCGAATCAGCAATATTTTTAATGAACGAGAACGAGCGCGGAGCGAATCAGCAATTTTTTTTATGGAACGAGAGTGGGAGCGGGGCGAGAGAACAATATGTTTAGAGAGAGAGATTGAGAGCAGACAATATTTTTAAGGGGCGAGAGCGGGAACGGAGTGAGGTGACATTATTGCTTGAGAGTGGGAGCGGAGCTGTATTGTTTTGGAGCGAGACGACATTATTGTTTGGAAGCGGGAGCGGAGCGTAAAACGCCGACGTTTGCTAAGAAGAACCTACTTCAGTGGTGTCGTCATTCTGTTCAACAATAAACCGCATTGAAAAAAAAAGTTTCTTTTTTGCACGCTAAAACTTTATGTTCGAGCTTGACGAAAAATTATTATTAAAAGTAGTAAATAGAATAAAGAGATGAGTATTATGGTCTAGGTTATAAAAATCTTGTGTAGTTACAAAGGATTTGAAATATGTGATAAATTGATATTTCTTTAAAACTTATGAATAAAAAAGTAGTTAAATTGTAATGTGAAAGGCCAACCAAATGCATAGTTTGAATAAAAGTGCATAAACCTCATTAGAGAATAGGCCGGAGGGAGCAATGATACAGAAGGCCAAATTGATCCGCCGAAGAAACTTCATTTCCAGTTTGCCTAAGCTTAGTACTCAGGTGGGGATAAAACCCGAGTAAAAAGTGTGACGAAATTTCAGATTAGGATGAGAAGAAACGTAGGAAAAAAGTTGAGCTGAAAATGTCATTTTTGCCCACTTTAAGCCAAGCGTAAAACAGAAAGTACTCACGTCAAGGCTGGGAAAAAAATTTCACGTGACTAATTTTTAAATAAATTGATTTCAAAAAAAGTTCGGAATAATAAATCGTCATTGTTCATTTAAAAAAAGTTTTTGAAAATGAACAGTTCTCGATTCGGAAGAGTATGATGGTTTAGTAATTGTAGCTGCAACTACATTATTGTCAACACAAGAAATAAAAGATGCGCATACTTTAACTAGAAGTGATTCTCGTTTTTGAAACATGTGAAAAACTAATAAAAGATGTTTCTCATTACCCAAAATTTGATTTGAAATTATTTTTCTCACTTTTTTCTCACAAAAGGGGTTCGTTCTTCCTGAGCAGAAAATGTATTTTTTCTTCCTTGGCAGAATTTTATTACGTTTCTGCTCTGATTTGCCTCGACCTGAGTACCAAAATTTTCTTCCAAGCTCTAATTTAAAGAAAGTCAATTCTTCTCATTTTTTCCCCACCTGAGTACTATACTTATGTCACAACAAAATATCACTTGCAGAAGAAAAAAACGCAACAAGGAGTAAACTGAAACTCCTTTTGCGTCATTTTGTGTTCAATTATACAATATCAAAGAATGAATTAGACGAAAAAATTGTGTAAAAGTGCAAAGAAATTGTTTTTCCACCAATCTTATTCAACTGTGCCACCACCAAAAATGTAACTACGATCCCTTTATTATTGTCGACGAAGAATTTTTTTATAGTTGAACATTTTTACTTTTATGTACAGAAAAAAAAATTGGCGCAAAAGCTATTGGTATCATAACTAAACAAAAATGAACAGAGCAAAATCATGACACTAATCCCATATTTTTGACAATGCAGCCAAAGCTCGTTATAAAATTTTTATAAGTCATCAAATCGAGTTGTTATATCGAATATAAGGATACATGTTGTTAAAAGTATATGGGAAAATTATATAGAGTATGGCAAAAGTTTTAGTTGCCTGTCGTTATTAGGTTATTAGGTTATTTTTCAACAAAATTTTCCTATATAATTTACATGATTTACATAAAATATTGTTAGTTTCACTTATCTACAAATTTAAATGAAACTTTTAAACATAACTTAAAGAAATACCAAACCAAAGAAGAAAAAGTATCCAAAATGCCTAAATTCTTGATGATTGTTGTTAAATAGAACATAAATCTAGACATTTTCGATAAAATGACATTGTTATAGAAGGATTGTTGTTATAACCGACAAGTTTAACGTAATAAACTCCAGAAGAGAAAACAAAGAGGTCATTTTTGTGTTGTGATAATAGACAGATTGCTATAGCTCAAATATTTATAACAAACTTTGACTGTATTCAGTTTTGAGTTGTCGCCGTAACAATTTCCCTGAAGGTGCCTTTGGTAAAGCATTGACAAACTCAATACCACCCTTCAATTGTTTATAGTAAACAACCTTATCTTTTATAAAAGAATGAATCTCATCAGCTACCAAATTCGAATTTTTGGCAACAATGTAAGCACGTGGAAGTTCTCCAGTTTCTGAATTTGGAATACCAATCACAGCTACTTCGGCTATATTTGGATGTTGACGAAGTACTTTTTCAAGTTCAGCTGGAGCAACCTGTAAATTATCAAGAAAATTATCATAGATTATGTCATTTTAATTATATATCATTAACCCTGGAGGGAAATTCAAATTCACTCAGTCCAGTAGACATAAAGTTATTACTCAAGTGTGATTGAATGAATTTTAATTTTTTTTTGTATTTCTTTCTTGTTTACTAATGAATGCTTACCTGATAACCTTTGACTTTGATTAAATCCTTGAGTCGATCAACAATATATAAATATTCCATATCATCATAATATCCAATGTCCCCAGTATGGAGCCAACCATCAGAATCAATTGTTGCTCGTGTGTCTGCTTCGTTTCTCCAGTATCCTTTCATAACCTAAAAACACCTTAAAACTGTCAACAAATTTTTTGTAATTAATTATGCATACGAGAATATTTTCACCTGGGGTCCTTTGACACAAATTTCACCATGTTCATTAGGTCCTAGACTTTTTTCTGAACCATCAGTTGTTATAACTTTTAACAACATATTGGGAAGCAGTATCCCAGAAGAGCCAATTTTAGTACTTTTTGAAATTTCAGGTAAAAATACAACTGCTCCTGCCAATTCAGTCATTCCATAAAGTTCTTGAAATAAAAAGTATTTATCAGCTTTTTCTAAAAGTTTTTCAATAATCCAACGTCCCACTGGGGCTCCTCCTCCTACAATTGTATGAATGTTTTCAAATTCTTTAGGTCCATAGTCTGAATTCTTTACCAAATGTACCAAAATTGGTGGAACTACATGAAGAATTGTAGGCTGTACATCAAATCATATAGATATATCATTTAAATTATTAATTTTAATATTAGTAAGGCAGTGACCAGGTACTTTGTGCTCTCGAACAGCCTTGAGAAATGTGTTACGGTCAAACTTAGGTAGGCAAAGTGTATGTGCTCCACCGAAAACACCAATCATTGGAAACATTAAAAATCCAAAAAGATGGAAGAACGGCAACACTGTAAGTTCCAAAAATTCCTCTTAAAAAATTTAAATTTGGTAAAGGATATTCAATAAATTTAAAAATCAATTTGTTAAAATTTAATAAATTACACAACTTACGACCAATCATCCGCTCTTCACCGTTACATTTCATCTTTAAGCACCCCGGTTGCAAAATTAATGACAACTGTGTTACAATATTGAAATGAGTCAATGCGACACCTTTTGGTAGACCCGTTGTTCCACTTGAATATGGAAGTATACAAATTTCTTCGCTTGTATCAATTTCTGATCCTTTTAAAAAATTTGCTCCAATAGGATTAGTCTTGATCATTTCACTATATGTAAGACATCCATCATGAGGGGATCCAACAACAATTATAGACTCTAATTTTGGATAAGATTCCTTCAAAGTACGAATTATTGGTAAAAATTCAGGAGAGGTGATAACACATCTACAATCCGTATCTTGAAGTTGTCGTAACATCTCAACTATTCAAAATAATAATTTTTTAGTACTAAATTTAAATTAAAATGGTGGATAAAAATCAACATACGAGTTTGATACATTGGATTGAAAGGACTTAGAATCATCCCAGCATCCATAATACCAATACTTATAGCAGCATAATGAATATTATTTGGAAGTACTATTCCTATTCGATCTCTTCGTTGAAGTCCAGTAGTTTGGAGTAAGGCTGCTGCAAAACTTTTACTATTTTTGTATACTTCATCATGAGACAACTTGGCACCAGTGAGAGCGCATTCCTAAGAATGGAAATAAAACAAAAATTTTCAAAAAGTGTTAATTTTTTTTTGAATTTTAAAATTTTAGTGCTGAAAGTAAAGAAAGTGAGCTAGAAAATAAGATAAATCACCCTGTACGGGTTTGAATGGGATTAACCCTATGTATACTTAAGTAAAGCTTACAAAAGCAGTTGATTTAATCCAATTTCTATTATTTATGGATTCCCACAAAAATTCAGGAACTGTAACTCCAACAATTTCTTTTGCTTCTGGAAATTTTGATTTAAGAATGAATTCCGATGATAACAATTTTTCAAAAGTTGAAATTGACATTTTTTTTTGTATTATTACTAATACTATACCAAGATGATGACAAATGTCCAACAAATTAATTTTGATTTTATAATTGACGTGTTAAAATTGTACAAAGTGGGGTTATTTTGTTGAATACAGCTGACTAAAATTTATTTGAAAATGAATAACACTCAAATCATGATTTGGTCGAGCAGTCTTGTAACAGAGTACTACTACAGTGGAATTCGTTTATGTCACTCCAAAGGGAAAATTTTTGGTGACATAAAGTGAAGGTGACAATAAGCGATATAGGAAAAATTTTTAATTTAGGTGTTTAACACGGGGTAACTTTTGTTTTGTGAATCTTGTGAACGGATTTGTGAATCTTGACTTACCTGTTAATTTTACTATGACAGAGTGAGTGTCCAAAATTACATATGTCTAACCTAAAGAAAAAAGTCAGTAATTCTTTTCTGCACACAACATGAAAATGTTTCTTCTGTGATGATTTTGTACAAATTTTCTAAGAAATAGTTGACTCTTCTGAACTTGTCCCACATTAGGAATGTTCATGTTCAACTAAACTGTGTTTTTACTTGCAGCATGTTCAATCTGGCCCTCTTTTTCAGAATTTTACATACTATACTTTTGTCAATGTCATATCTAGTTGTCACAGATAACTTTCCTACTCACTTTGTTGCCTAATTCTCCAATTACACTAGGCAACTTTATGCGAAAGTTTTAATGAAATTTTGAAATTTTTGGTGTAATCGCACATGAAATCTTACAACTTTTCTTGCACAACGTCATCATGCGCAAGAAAAATTTCAAGATCCGAAATTGCAATCGAATGCAATTTCGATCATGAAACTTTACAACTTTTGAATATTTTGGTTCAAATATCCCCATCTCGTAAAAAACAAGTTAATGCGGGACAAGTTTTGTTTTGGAAAAACATCAAATTGAGAAAAATCCGAGGCGGGTTTTCAAATATAAATCATTTGAGGCAAGTTGAGCGGAGGTGATAATAGGTGAATTTCATAGGTTTGGTTACTAGTGTAATCAATAATAAAACAAAAGATCCATACAACTTCTTGCACAAGAAATTGCATAAAACTTTTGAACAAAAGTTGCGCAACTTTTGCTCTCCGGTGTAATTGTAGCATAAGATTGCTAAAATCTGCAACTTTTGCTTAATTGTTAGATCTGTTCTGTTTCCAATCTCTATTGTCTTAAAGTGTAAAGTGAATGATATACAATTTCGAGAAATTAAAAAAAGTATAAATGTGAAATTCAAACAATGGCAGCAAATAAATAAACTTCCATATGTGGGGTTGGAATGGGTGACTCAAGATGAAATATGACATTATGCGAAGTGACAATAGGCGACCTATTCTTACACTTAAGTGCATGGACATCCACCGGAAATTTTAACATTGGTGATACAAAGTGACTTGTGACAAAAGAAAGAGTGACACTAAACGAGTTCCACTGTATATCAGCACTATATACGAAAAAATAAACTGGTATCATCAATGACAGTTTACCTGATATCTTTTGACCTTGATTAAATCTTTGATTCGATTAACAATGTCCAAGTATTCCATATCATCATAATACCCAATATCCCCAGTATGAAGCCAACCATCAGCATCAATTGTTATTCGTGTGGCTGCTTCGTTTCTCCAGTATCCTTTCATAACCTAAAAACACCTTAACCCTCGAGGGATATTCATATTCATCCAATTCTGTAGAAATAAATTTTTTATTCAAGTCTGATTGGTTGAATTTAGAGTATTGCATGCCTCACATTATAGCCTGAGTCAGAGTCATTGACTCACTGAGTTGACTCTCTGACTCTTTGGGTTTAGTGAGTCAGAGTCAGAGTCAGAGTCAGAGTCAGAGTCAGAGTCAAAGTTTAAATTTTTTGGGAGTCAACTCACCCTTTTGAGTTTTTACCTTGTGAGTCAGAGTCAACGACTCATGAGTCAAAGAGTCGACTCAAGAGTCAGATGACAATTTTTATAAATTAATTAAAACAAATTGCTTAATCGTCTAATTATTGCTTTGATGTTAACTATATTAATTAAGTTCACTTTTGTGCAATTATTACACAGGTATTGAGGTTTATTATTAACCTGGACAACTGACAAATGTTGTACTACACCTTTAAGATTCTGGATTAGTTGATTGAGATCCGCATTCCGTTTCTGCATGAGGAAGTTTGTCAAGTACAATTATTTCCTGGATATCCATTCTTTCATTTCGTAAGAACTCGATAAATCACAAAGTCGATGTAAATAAAAACTGAAAACTTGTAGCAGAGAAAATCACAAACGACGAATTGATGAATTAATACGTGATATACTAATGTCTGATGCAATCTCATGAGACAGAATGGAATGTTCTAGGCTTGGGTTATAAAGAGTTGACTCTTTTTCTGAAGATTCGACTCAGAGTCAGACTTAAATATTAAAAAGTCAAGAGTCAACGACTCTCCGAGTCGACTCTCTGACTGGTTTTAGTGAGTCAGAGTCAGAGTCAGAGTCAAAATTAAAAATATTGTGAGTCGACTCTGACTCATGAGTCAAGAGTCGACTCCTGAGTCAGATTCACGCGATACTCTAGTTGAATTTGAGTTTATTTTTAATTCTGGTTCATTAATACTGAAAAATAAACCGGTTTCATCAATAAAAGTCTACCTGATATCCTTTGACCTTGATTAAATCCTTGATTCGATCAACAATGTATAAATATTCCATATCATCATAATACCCAATATCTCCAGTATGGAGCCAACCATCAGAATCAATTGTTGCTCGTGTGGCTGCTTCGTTTCTCCAATATCCTTTCATAACCTGAAAGCAATACCTTAAAAACTGTCAACAAATTTGCTGCAATTAATTTATTCCTACACAAATATTTTCACCTGAGAACCCTTGACACAAATTTCACCATGTTCATTAGGTCCTAGACTTCTTCCTGAACCATCAGTGGTTATAATTTTTAACAACGTATTGGGAAGCAGTATCCCAGAAGAGCCAATTTTAGTATTTTTTGAAATTTTAGGCAAAAGTACAAACCCTGCGGTTGTTTCAGTCATTCCATAAAGTTCTTGAAATAAAAAGTATTTATTAGCTTTTTCTGAAAGTTTTTCAATAAGCCAACGTCCCACTGAGGCTCCGCCTCCTGCAACCGTATGAACGTTTTCAAATTCTTTAGGACCATAATCTGGATTTTTTACCAAATGTGCCAATAATGGTGGAGCTATTATAAGAATTGTAGGCTGTTCATCAAATCAGATAGATATTGGTTTAAATTATTAATTTTAATATTAGTAAGGTTGTGATCAGGTACTTTGTAATGTCGAACAGCCTTGAGAAAGGTTGCAGAGCTAAAATCCGGTAGGCAAAGTGTATGTGCTCCAGCAAAAACACCCAATAATTGTAAACATTAAAAATCCAAAAATATGGAAGAACGGCAGCACTGTAAGTTTCCAAATTTTGAATTTGGTAAAGATTACTCAATTAAGAATGAATTTGCTAAAATTCGACAAATTACACAACTTACCACCAACCATACGCTCTTCACCATTACATTTCATCTCTAAGCACCCTGGTTGTAAAATTATTGACAAATGTGTTACAATATTAAAATGTGTCAATGAGACACCTTTTGGTAGACCTGTAGTTCCACTTGAATATGGAAGTATACAAATTTCTTCAGTTGTATCAACTTCTGATCCTTTTAAAAAATTTGCTCCAATAGGACTAGTCTTGATCATTTCACTATATGTATGACATCCATCATGAGGGGGTCCAACAATAATGATTGACTCTAGTTTTGGATATGATTCCTTTAAAGTGTACGTACTATTGGTAGAAAATCAGGTGATGTGATGACACATTTACAATCCGAATCTGGGATTTGTCGTAACATTTCAACTATTCAAAATCATAATTTTTAGTATCGAAATTAAATTAAAATATTGAGGTAAAAATATACCAGATTGATACTTTGGATTTATTGGACTTCCGATCATGCCAGCATCCATAATACCAATAACTATGGCAGCAAAGTGAATACTGTTTTCAAGTAATATTCCTATTCGGTCTCTTCGTTGAAGTCCAGTGGTTTGGAGTAAGGCAGCTGCAAAAGCTTTACTATGTTTGTATACTTCATAGTGAGACAACTTGGCACCTGTGAGACCGCATTCCTGATATAAAACCAAGTATATTTTACAAAAAATTCAAAAAAAAAATTTTATTTTGTCATATTTTGTCACACATTTGAACATTTGAATGAATTTAAAAATTAATTTTTGTTTTTTTTTTGAGAAGAAAAATGTTTTTTTAATTGGGTTTTGATTGTTAACACTGTACATAATAATAAACGAATATCCACTAGCGTGCCACATGGCTCTGGCTCTGGCTCGAGACGGCTCACAATAATCCAGAGCCATGGCTCACCAGCCAGCTCAATCTCATGGCTTCGCCATGGCTCAACAGCTCATTAGCTTTTGCAGAAGTCAGTTGAAGAAAAGTCGTGTTTTCTTTCACAACACAAGTCAAGTTGTATACCCTATAAGTATCAGCTCTGCTGCTGGATCTGGGGTCGGGCTGCTAGATTTTGCAGCTCAGCCACTATCTATAAGGGCATCTATAAACGGGGCTGACCTGCATTTAGAAGCTAAACTGTTAAATCTAGCAGCTGCTCCTAAATCTAGCGTCTTGGAGCCCTTATATCTAGCAGCGCCAAATTTATATTCAAAAGCTCGAACATATCTGGTCTTGATCAATTTGGCTACTATATTTAATCGATAGTAAATCAAATTTAGCAACTTTTCGACGTGCCGAAAACAATGTCATCCTGGCAGGTTTGAGTTATTCAAAAAAATGTCACTAAATCATATCATTAACTAGTTTTTACTAATTTTTGTTGTATTCGATGCCAGATCATGTAATCTTGCACTGCTAAGATGAAACTCAATCGAGAACACTTAATACTTAGAAAAATTAGCATTTAGAAGAGCTGCTAAATCTAGGGGCTCAGCCAATATATCCAAGAGTTCAAGCTCATAGATCTAGCTGCAGCAGCTACACTACTTCTAGCAACAGAGCTTCTACAATAACTAATTGATCGTATAACTCCGAATAAAATAAAGATTTTTGTCGAAAATTTTTTTTCAAAATTCTAATTTGGGTTGAGCCATGAGCCAGGGCTTATGAGCCAGCTCAACAAATGTCGGGAGCCAGAGTCAACAAATGTCGGGAGCCAGAGCCATGGCTCATGAGCTGGCTCACTGTCAGCGTGAGCCATGAGCCATTGGCTTTGGCTCACACCTAAACCTGAGTCATGTGGAACACTAATACCCACTTACAAAAGCTGTTGATTTTTTCCAATTTCTATTTCTTGAAGACGCCCATAGAAGTTCGGGAAGTGTAACTCCAACAATTTTCTTTACGTTTGGAAACTTTGATTTAAGAATTATTTCTGAAGATTCCATTTTCCCGAAAGTTGAAGTTGATCTTATTTCTGTTTTTCTGACCAATACTTTTATACCTTTCTTGCCAAGAGCCAAAATGTAATTTTGTTAATTTTACTTATGATGCTAAGAACCTACTCTCAGTGGTGTCGTCATTTTGTTCAACAAACCGCATTGAAAAAAAAAAATTTTTTTTATGCACTCTTAAACTTTGTTAGAGAATGACCAAAAATTATTAAAAGTAGCAAATTGAATAAAGAGCTGAATATTATGGTCTAGCTTATAAAATTCTTGTGTTGTTACTAAGAATTCCAAGAGTATAATAATTCTACCAACGTTGCTATGAGGAATTAATCTAAAATCACTGATATAGGGTTGCGAATGACTCTGACTCAGTGACTCTGACTCTGACTCATCGATTTCTCGGAGTCACTAGTTTTGGGTGACTCTGACTCAAAAGAGAAATGGGAGTCACTGAGTCGTGACTCTGAGTCACCTGACTCGCGACTCTGTGCCTTTCCAAAGTGACTCTGAGTCGTGACTCACTGGGAAAAGTCATGACTCCCAAGCAACAAAGCATTACTGTTTACACCTTGCTTTTTTTTGTACTACCAAATTCTTTTCAACTCCCGCAACACTACAAGTCTGGGTGGGAAAGTTTAGTCTGTTTAGTTTGAAGCACACTTGTAACTTACACCACTACACATCGAAATCGAACTCTTGATTTTAATAAAAATCTAAATTCAACGCTTCTAAAAATTCAAACTCACAATCAGAATCGAAGTAGACAATACCCATTTGAAATAGAAATGAAGTCAAAATCGATAATTTTAAAGAACCACGAAATGTAAAGCATAATTCATAATTTTAAATAGTTTAGGTCTAAATCCATGATTTTCAATTTCTCAAAATCGAAATCCATGACATTTCAGGCCATCGAAATTAAAATATACTAAAAGATCTGGAGATAAGTTTCAAGCATGTATAATAAAACGGAGTTTTCTTAAAATAGACTATGTTTCATACTTTAAAAAAAATTAAGATTCATAATTTTGAGGTGCTCCAATTCGAAATCCGCTATTCGAAGAAGGTCCAAATCCAAATCCAAACTTAATTCAACTTTTCAGTCGAAATTGAAATCGAAGTTTAAGTCTCGGTACAAGTTGTAAGCTAAATCGAAATTCAACGTTAATCATTAGAAACCCAAAACTATTCAGTCATTCAAAATTTAAATTTAGATTTCAAGCTAATTTAGAAGTGGACGGTTTGATAATTAGGCAATAAAAAACTGAGAGTTAATTGAACAAAGTCAATAAAATAACAAAAGTTCAAAACATTTCCATGTGTTCAATCATCGATTATTTTGATAGAGTTGACACGAAGGATCAGTGTAAATATTGCAGGTAAGGTAATTTAATTTTAAATCGGATCAAAAATAAAGAATTTCAAAAATTTATATCCGATAACTCGATTTGATGACTTCTTAAGTTGTTAAGCCCGATGTAAACTTTCTCTTCTTTTACCGTTGCTACAACAATTCTTTTAACTATTATTACAGTTAAGAAAATTTTGATTTAAACTTTGTCATTCCGTTACCTGGGCGTTCTCTTACCGATCTTCAGACCCAATTATTTCTCCAAACAATCGATCCAAACATTCTCTTTACATTATTTGCTCGTAATTTTTAAAAAGTTGAACTTTTCCAACTTTTCGAAAACTAAGATACGAGTGAAAGTTAGTTGTTTAAACTTTATTTTGACAATTATCAAGAGAATGAGTAGATATTTTTTTTAATCCGGAGGTAATTGGAAAGTTTGTAATCTACCATTGGCTACTAGTAACGGTAAGGTAACGTTAAAACTTTTATCTGCCAACTCAATGACAAAGTTTGCATCGGCTTTATAACAAGCTTTGACTGCGTTGTCAAAAATATGGAATTAGTGTCGTATGATTTTGTTCTATTCACTATTATTTAGTTGTGATACTAAAAGCTCATTTGAAACCAAACAAGTTATTTGGAATTTAAAAGGGAAACATTCATTTCAATTTTACTTGCTGGAATGGTATAAAAAGTGAAACGGAAAACTTTAAGCGGCATAAAAAATTTTTTTTTTTGGTTTGATTTCGATGTGACATGCTCAAATGTACCCTTCTGCTCTCATTTTTTTTTGTACAAAAGTAAAAATGTTCAAATATCAAAAATAATCCTTCGTCGACAATAATAAAAGGATCGTAGTTTCAATTTTGGTGGTGTGGTATGCTTTTTTACCTCGGTTAACACGAACTCCAATTAATTTATCGATTAAAAAAAATTTTTTGTTAAACTTTTTTCTTACTAAATTTAATGAATAACTTCTTTTGAATAACTTTTTAAACGTTGAAATACGACTGAAATTGAACCAATGATATATTTTTAATTATTTTTTGCCTCCACAACAACTTACTATTATAAAGTAATGGTAAATTAAAACTACCTCGGCTAAGACGAACAAATTATTCCCCAAGTTGTGTGTTCGGCTTATGCTTAAGCCGATCTTATGTCTTATCTTATGCCGATCCTCGGCTACTACGAACCAAATATTTCGGTCCCTAGACAATCGTCCTATTCGAGGTATACTGTACTCCAATTAGGATTATGGAATTTTATGCAAATTATGTAATTGGTCGGCCTTGGCGTTACAATTTAACTCCTTTTTTATAGTTTTAAAAGTATTTCAACTTTTTACTTCCTATTGTAAAATTCAAGGTTGTTATAAAGAATTAATCTAAACTGGCTATGATAAGGTTAGCTAACTCAATTTTTTTCAAAATTAATTTTTTGAAAAAATAGCAATCAACAAAGTCAAATAAACAAAAAAGTTTTTCGCTTTCCATAGTTACTTAGCAATTTATTACTACAAACTCAGAAATTGAGAGGAAAAAATGTATAAAAAAATTTTTGTTTGAAGAAAAACAAAAAATTAGTACCTCCTTTTTGTTAAATTACTTGACAACTCTGTAGTATAGAAATCTGGGTTGCCAGCTGGCAACCAGAGCTCAATAAATTGAGTTGGCTAACCATACCATAGTAGGGTTTCGAATGACTCCCACTTTCTTCAGAGTCAGTCAGGTGACTCAGACTCATGACTCACTGACTCCCATTTTCACACTGAGTCAGAGTCATGACTTTTAATGACTCAGTGAACCTGACTCAGTGACTTATAGAATCACTCGTGAAGCTTGAGTCAGAGTCAGGTGACTCAGAGTCATGACTCAGTGACTCAGATTCCCAGAAATTTTATATTTTTCTTTTGACAGTAAAATGAGCATAATGCATATTCAAAGCTCAAATGAGTGATACAAAGATGGCAAGTTACCTGCTTTTTCGGCTAAAGACTCTTAAAATGAGTATGTTGACTAAAATTCACTCTAAGGTCCCCAACTAAGTCGGGTACATAGATGATCATAGAAGAATAAAAAAAATTCATTGCGGAATTCAGAAATATTTCATGCCTGTTCACTATAACCAACTAAAATGACTCTCGGGACGGTAGGTTTAGTTCACTAAAACCGGAAGTTCAGTATAGCCGATTTCATTATAACCGGACTACTTAACACATAATCTCCCATTTGCTTGGCAGGGAACGGACAGTATGGTTTGCTATAGCCAGAGTTCTATTATAACTGGTCAGTATAGCCGAACTTCACTGTATTTTAAAATAATTAACTAGAATTTCTTGTGAAAAAAACTTTCCCGCCTCTATTGGTTGAAAATGTTGAGAGAGAAAAGGATTGGCCAATAGGAATACAGTAAATGCAGAAATGCTGGAGAGAGCAGAAAAAATGTTGAGAGGGTTCGACTTTTTTTATGCATGCTCCAGTTTAGTTAGTGGACGATTTCCAAATCTTCTGCCACTAGTTTCTGGTATTTCACACCTACAGATTTTCTACCTACTAACAACTCTGCATCCTCCACCAGAAAAGTTGGAAAATCTCATGTCAAAAGAGAAAAAGTATCTTAAATGAATGAATTCTTGGTGATTCTTGTTATATGCAACAAAAATCTAGACATTTTCGGTAAAAATGACGTTGTTATAGCGGGTTTGTTGTTATAACCAGGCAAATTTAATAAAGTCAATAAGAGGAGACAAAGTGACAATTTTTGTTGTTATAATAGGCAGGTTGCTATATCGGCATATTTATAAGAAGCGTTGACTGTATTCAGTTTTGAGATGTCGCCGTAACAATTTACCTGAAGGTGCCTTTGGTAAAGCATTGACAAATTCAATCCCACCCTTCAATTGTTTATAAGAAGCAACCTTATCTTTTATAAAAGAATGAATTTCATCAGCTACCAAATTCGAATCTTTGGCAACAATGTAAGCACGTGGAAGTTCCCCAGATTCTGAATTTGGAATACCAATTACACCCACTTCGGCTATATTTGGATGTTGACGAATTATTTCTTCAAGTTCAGCTGGAGCTACCTGTAAATTATTATAAATTATGTCATTTTAATTATGTATCATTAACCCTGGAGGGAAATTCAAATTCACTCAATCCAGTAGACAAAGTTATTATTTAAGTAGGATTGAAAAAATTTGACTTTTTTTTAATTTCTTATTGGTTTATCCCAAGAAACCGGTTACCATTAATGATAGTGTACCTGATAACCATTGACCTTGATTAAATCTTTGAGTCGATCAACAATGTACAAATATTCCGTATCATCATAATACCCAATATCTCCAGTATGGAGCCAACCATCAGAATCGATTGCTGCTCGTGTGGCTGCTTCATTTCTCCAGTATCCTTTCATAACCTGATAACAACATCTTAAAAATCGTCAAAAAATTTATGTAATTAAAATAAGTACATGAACATTTTCACCTGAGAGCTCTTGATACAAATTTCACCATGTTCATTAGGTCCTTGAGTTATTCCTGAACCATCAGTGGTTATAACTTTTAACATCGTATTGGGAAGCAGTATCCCAGAAGAGCCAATTTTAGTATTTTTTGAAATTTCAGGTAAAAATACAACTCCTCCTGCCGATTCAGTCATTCCATAAAGTTCTTGAAATAAAAAGAATTTATCAGCTTTTTCTAAAAGTTTTTCAATAAGCCAACGTCCCACTGGGGCTGCTCCTCCTACAATTGTATGAACGTTTTCAAATTCTTTAGGTCCATAGTCTGAATTCCCTACCAAATGTACCAAAATTGGTGGAACTACATGAAGAATTGTAGGCTATACATCAAATCATATAGATATATCATTTAAATTATTAATTTTAATATTAGTGAGGCAGTAACCAGGTACTTTGTGCTCTCGAACAGCCTTGAGGAATGTGTTAGGATCAAACTTAGGTAGGCAAAGTGTGTGTGCTCCACCAAAAAGTCCAATCATTGGAAACATTAAAAATCCAAAAAGATGGAAGAACGGCAACACTGTAAGTTCCAAAAATTCCTCTTATAAAATTTCAAATTTGGTAAAGAATATTTAATAAATTTAAAACTCAATTTGTTAAAATTTAATAAATTACACAACTTACCACCAATCAAACGCTCTTCGCCGTTACATTTCATCTTTAAGCACTCAGGTTGCAAAATTAATGACAACTGTGTTACAATATTGAAATGAGTCAATGAGACACCTTTTGGTAGACCCGTAGTTCCACTTGAATATGGAATTAAGCAAATTTCTTCAGTTGTATCAATTTCTGATCCTTTTAAAAAATTTGCTCCAATAGGATTAGTCTTGATCATTTCACTATATGTATGACATCCATCATGAGGGGGTCCAACAACAATGATTGACTCTAGTTTTGTATATGATTCCTTCAAAGGAAGAATTGTTGGAAGAAATTCAGGACAAGTGATAACACATCTACAATCTGTATCTTGAATTTGTCGTAACATCTCAACTATTCAAAATTACAATTTTTTAGTACCAAATTAAAATTAAAATGGCGGATAAAAATCAACATACGAGTTTGATACATTGGATTAAAAGGACTTGGAATCATCCCAGCATCCATAATACCAATAATTATGGCAGCATAATGAATATTATTTGGAAGTACTATTCCTATTCGATCTCTTCGTTGAAGTCCAGTAGTTTGGAGTAAGGCTGCTGCAAAACTTTTACTATTTTTGTATACTTCATCATGAGACAACTTGGCACCAGTGAGACCGCATTCCTAAGAATCGAAAACAAAAATTTTCATAAACTGTTAAAATTTTTTTGAATTTTAATTTTTTATTGTTTAAAGTAGAGAAAGTGAGGTAGAAAATAAGATAAATAACCCTGTACGGGGTTAAATGGAATTAACCCTATGTAAAGCTTACAAAAGCAGTTGATTTTATCCAATTTCTGTTATTTATGGATTCCCACAAAAATTCAGGAACTGTAACTCCAACAATTTCTTTTGCTTGTGGAAATTTTGATTTAAGAATGAATTCCGATGATAACAATTTTTCAAAAGTTGAAATTGACATTTTTTTTATATTATTACTAATGCTATACCAAGATGATGACAAATGTCCAACGTACAATGTAAAATTGTTGATTTTATAATTGACGTGTTAAAATTGTACAAAGTGGGGTCATTTTGTTGAATACAGTCAACTAAAATTTTTTGGGAAATGAATAACACTCAAAACATGATTTGTTCGAGCAGACTTGCAAAAGAGTACTTATATCAGGACTTGATAACTGCAAAGATTGTAAAACACACACCTTTGAGTAATAAACACTATTTGCTGACAAGAGTCTGTCTGTGATATTGTTGTTAAGAAGTTTGAACTTTTAGATTACAAATGTACTACACCAAGTGATAAACTGTTATATTTGTAATTCATATCTATAACGTTACAACAATAGATTATTCTTGTTAGATACTAAACCGTACTTAAGTAAGAGTATGTGATTGGATTAGAGAAATTTATATTAAAAATTAATGTTCAAGTACAAGCTGATACTGAAGTAACAAGTCTTACTTAAGTATTTGAGAAGTCGTACCTTGGATTCAGATTTGTATTACGAATCAAAACCTAGATATGACTTTGTACTCAAAAACAAAGTTTACATAGGATTTTCCAAGTAAGGTTCAGTAGTGTTATTTGGACTAGTGTGATTTGTTAAAAAATAGATAAAATGAGTTTAGATCGTCTGGATATTTTGGAGAACAGATTAGCAAAAAGGAAGCAAGTCTCTGCTCTACCATTATCCATTTTAATCATATGATTTGGTTCAATTTAAAATTAGATTTCATTTGTACAAAGAAACAGCTATCTACATAACCAACAAAATCCATTCTAAAATTAAAAAAAAAATAAATTGGTTACAAAATTTAATCTTCGGTGTCAAATTCACTGCAAATTGCACTTGTCATATTTTTTAACATATGTCAGGTACGGATAAGGCAATATATATTCGGCAAGTGGTCTTACTTAGGCTAAACTGAATGAGTAGGTGATTTGCTGAGCAGGTGACTGGATTTGATTGTTAATACAAAGCAAATCCAAGTATAGGTACGAGCTCAGACCAGTTATTAGCCAATCACGTACTGTTACTCAAGTCCAGGAGTCCTTTATTAATACCACAGTATAGGCTTGTGTTATAGATTGTATAAAAAGTTACGGCAAAATACTGATTTATTTAAAAAAATTCTATTTATTTATTTATTTATTTGAATTCAAAAGTTTTTATAACCCATTTAAACAGGTATACAGGTTTAGAATTTCTAAAAAAATAATTATAAAAAATTATAATTAACTCTATTACTACTAAAAAAGTAGATTTGTCTGTATTACAGACCAATAATGTTTGATATAACTAGAAGTAGCAGCCCTTTGCTGGATCAAGCGTGCAATTGATTTCGCAGCGGGCTGCTCGATTTAGCAGATGTTTCTAGATTTATTGTCTTGGGGCTACAAGATCTAACAGCACCAAACTTATTTTCAAAAATCTTCTTGACGAGTTTAGCTACTATTTTTAATCGATAGTAAATCAAATTGATGCCGAAAAAGAAAGTTATACAATCAAATGTGTCTACACGGTAAAACGTTTCTGGTTAATTTTTTTAATTGAATTGGTGTTCGATCATGTATTTTTTCTACTGAGATTATGCTCAGATGAGAATAATTGCTACCTAAATTTAGGAAAATAATTTAAAAGTGAAGCTGCAAAATCTAGGTTCTCTGCTGCTAAATCTAGGTGCTCTGATACTAAATCTAGGAGCAGCTCTTATATCTAGGTGGTGCTGCTAGATCGATCGGCATTGGCGCTGGCAACATCTTATCTATTGAAAAAAGACGTATTAACCTTAAAGATATTATTTACAACCCGTTTCAATTGTGAGAAAAAAATTTTTTTGTCGAATAACAAAATAACTTAGCGCCTAAAATTCAAATGATCAAAACTTCTGATGCTACCTTTCTTGGGTCCCCTATTTAGTACAAAGCAATCCGGACGACCATCCAGAACAAAACAGAAAAACTAAGAATTTTCGATGAACGTTTGATGAATATCTCTTTCCATTTCCTACTTCTCAGTCTTTCTCCCTTCAACGAATAATCTACTTTTTACGAAGCTCTCCATCTCGAAAAGAAGAAGATAGTTTGAAATCTTTTGATGATGTACTAAGATCAATACTTGAAAACATCACGAATTCAAACCTGTCAGATTCCACATAGGGACAATCAACACTCCCCATTAAGCAAGAAAGTCTTTGGATTAGACATGCTGTTGACATGCCGTGTTTCCTCTCCTCTTACAACAGTGTAGAATTTCTTATCTCTGACTTGCTACCACAAAACATTCAAGTAGAACCGTCAGTAAAAATTGCTGAAGAACATTGGATCATTAGAAACAATTTGAAAACGCCCAAAGGATTTAATCGAAACAGTCAAAAAACCTGGGAAGAACCTCATATTAATTACCTTTCCCAATATTTACTTTTAAACAGTACTACCGATGAAGATCTGGCAAGATTGAAATCATCCACCATTCAAAAAACGGGATCCTGGCTTGAAGCTCTTCCTTCCACTCAACTAGGGACCTTATTAAAAGTATTATTTACTTTGCTTTTGACTGCTGGGTGACTTCCAGACCCTTTGCATGCGAATGAGTTTTTAGAAAATAATTCAAGTGGTTTTGTTACAAAAAAAATTGAGGCATGATGACTTACGAACAAATCTACAAATAAATTTACTACTTCGGTAATTTCAACTTTTAATATCTATATATTTTATATCGTTTTCTTTTGAGAAATAAAAATTAGTTTACAACTTTTTCTTTCACTGTAAAACTATTTCTTTAATTGTTTTTTTCTTTCAATTAAAACTTTGGAGATTAAAACAGATTCTGATGTTGCTGCAAATAAAACAAATCTTTTCTTGCTGAAAGTCTTTTGATTTAACGCCACAGTAAAAGGCTATGCAGCCAAGAGTCAAAATTTTGAGGCAAAAGTGTTGGAAAAGTTGGATATAAGTTATGAATTCAAAATATTTTTTCTTGAACCTAAGTAAAATTCAAAGATGAGGTTTCTGCCGGCAGAAATTCCATTTCGCCTTTTCGCCCCTTTCTGCGGGGCGAAAACCGGGCGAAAGGCGAAAAGGGCGAAATAGTTCTCCACCGCGGCATAGATGGAGCGAAGCACTTCCATTGTGTCGGTCTTACAATAAAGATCACAGCTTAGTAACAACGATGGTAATTGTAATAAATTCGAAATATTCTGGCCTAGGAGCTTTTACAATAGGAATTGAGCTTTACTTTATTAAGAGTAGTTCAAAGTTAGAAATGGGTAATTGTGTAAAGATTCTACGGTTAACAACCGCCTTTTATAGGCTCTAAAAGTATGATAATGCTTAAAGTTAATCTTTTGAAAACTTTTCCATGAGGCTAAATTTGTGTACTTAAGGCTAAGTATACTTTATTTTAAGGCCGAGTTAAGGAGAAGGCTTATGATGACTCATGTTTCAATTCTGTGAACACGAGACTAAGTCGTGATTGTTTTTTTTTGTTTCTCACAGTAATGGTACACTTTTCTACAACCAAAATTAATTAAAATCTAATTAAATTCAAACAATTCACAATAAAATAGAAAGAATGAAAACGAAAGGCAAAACATGATGATTTTTAATTTAAAAAAAAAAGTTTTCTATAACCAAAAATTCCAGTCACTTCCCTACATTGTAATCTGCTGTGGGACACCTTGTATTTTGTTTTGTACACTTTCTGGACTTTTTGTTTAGAAGCCAGATGTAGTGAACATAGCATACAAGTTAATTGAACAAAATTAAAAAATACTAAACAATACATATTATAATAGTCTATACAGTATAATATATTATAAAGAATATAACATTAGAATAGAATAACATTAGAATATAATATAATACATTATATATTATATAATATTATTGTATTTGAATCCATACTTTTGTGAAAATTTGGTAAAAAACAGGGCCCATGCACACAGATTATTTAAAAGATGGGTTTTATAGATCTTTCCGTTTTGGTATTTGGCATGGGAGTTTTTTGGAAAAAGCTCTTAGAGTTTTATGTATTAGAATTTTTTATTTATTAATACAAATAAATTAAGTAACTAATTTAAAAAAATTAAGTCTGACTTTTTAGTTGTAATTACAAGGGTTTTATTATACTATCTTCATCAGTTTATTTTATTTCATAGTAAAATATCGCTCTCTCACATAGATCATGCACACCTGCTGCTCTCCTAATCAATACATCGCTAAATACAACTGCTGTAAATTATTCACATATATCTTTTAGTTTATTTAAATACATTTAACGAGAAAGTCGACATGAATTTAAAAAATCATGAAATCAGTGCACTACACTTTGACGCTAATGACTACATTGATCTTCAAATAAAACGTTTGGGATTGTCCTTTCTCCCTACATTTCAACACAAAAAATGTAAGAGCAACATCAATAACAAAAATTTACTGATGGAAATAGTATTCTGAAACCCTAATAATTTAATTAGGAAATCAAAAGTCAGACTTAACTTTTCTTAATAATTATTTAATTTATTCGCAAAAATTAATAAAAATTTAACATAGAACACTCCCAAATATTTTCACTAAAAATCCCTATGCCTAATACCATAACGGAACGACTATAAAGTGCAGTTTTCAAACAATCTGTCTCTATGGGCTCTGATTTTCACCAATTTCTCATAAAAAATTCGGATTCAAATACAATAATACAACATTTTGATTAGTTGTATTTGTTAGTATTTTTTTAATTTTATGTTAACTAAGGTGTAAGCCAAGTTCACGACATATAAGCTTCCTAACAAAAAGCCCGAAAAGTGTATAAACCAAAATACAAGGTGTCCCACAGCAGATTACAATGTAGCCAGGTGACTGGAATTTTTGGTTATAGAATACATTTAATTTTTTAAATATTCATGCTCCCGCACACCAAGGAATAAAGATAGTTAGTGATGGATGGTTATATGCTTATTATGTGGTAATGTTCCTCAAAAGTCAAAAACTCAATTTTTTTAATTTCGCCCCTTTTCGCCCAATTCGCCGGTTTTTTGATCTCTTGTCGCCCGGGCGAAAGGGGCGAAATCAGTTCTTACCCTGCCGGCTGGTTCTATCTCTGGTAAAATTTATTACCCTAGAAATTCCACATACTAAAGTACAGAGATGTTCAAAAAAGAAAAGTGATGAAGCGGAAGCCCCGCATCGGACCTGAAAACGTCCGTAAAATATGTCCATAAATTTGCGGGAGCGAGAGCGAGAGGGGAACGACGATGCGTCACAGAGCTGGAGTTAAAACATTGGTTGTCTACGTCCTATAAATCGGTTGGATGTTCGGAGCAGTCAGTGTAGTCAAGTGTTCTCCATGACTCCCAGTTTGGCCGGAGTAAGAGTCATTGACTCTGGGAGTCATGACTCTGACTTTCTAAATGTTAAGAGTCACCTCTCGGAGTCATGAGACTCTGACTCCTTGAATTTTGGGAGTCGACTCTGAGTCAGAGTCAGAGTCATGACTCTCGACTCCGAGGTCACATAACACAAAAATGGAAAATAGGCTAGGAAAATCTGAAACTAAAATTTTTTACACGTTTAGTCAAGTTTCCTTGACAACAAGAAACTAAATTAGCCACTTTTATCATGTTAAATAAATAATTTATAACTTTTTTTTATTTCTTTGTAAAAATAACTATCGAAATAATATTTGCATGTAAATTTTGTTTGCAGCTCGGTTGCCATACCTTGGGTCTAGATGTCGATCAACATTCATGAAAAAAATTTGCAATTTTTAAAAATTTACGACATGTGTTGTAACCTGATGAAAGTTTATTTTTTAGTTTCTTTTTGTCAAGGAACCTTGCGTTAAGTGATTAAAGTAGGTGAGAAAAAAAAGTAAAAAAATAGTCCCATATGCGCATGTTTCAAAAGAGTTATGACTCCCAAGTCCGGGAGTCGACTCCCAGAATCATGACTCTGACTCCCAAAACCCTTGGAGTCAGTCATCAAATGACTCCCGACTCAAAAACCCTGGGAGTCAGAGTCAGAGTCATGGAAAACACTAGTGTAGTCCTGTAGTTAGAGAAAACTCCATGCCCCTGCATATTATCGCAGAATGTCTTACCAAAATAGTAATTTCCAAATTCAAACAACTGCAACTTTTTACCTGGTTAACCTATAATCATCATTTTTTTCGACTTGATCCACTGCTTTTTTATTTTGAGAAGTTGAGAACTCATGGACTAGTTTCAAGCTAAGTAACTTTTTAGGTCTATTCTCACTACTGTCTCCAATCTCCAGCAAATGCCAAGGGTCAAAAGTTAGTTTTTTGTCGTTAAGTTAATTGACAGGAACTTCAATTTTGTGCAGTTTTATAACTTGTTTGTTGTGAATAGAATCATCTGAATATCTATATTTCAAAAAGCGTCACTTCGAATTATTCATTTCCTATTTAGACTTCGCATCGTGTTGAAAGTACACACGGGCCTTTTGGATGCGCCTTACCTTCGGATACGGAAGATACGCTGCATCCCGTACCTTCGGGTACGGAAGATAAACCGTATCCCGTACCTCAGGTGCGGGGTACAGTTTAACCATTTTAGCCGGTACGGAGTATGGAAGGTACGCCGTAACTTAAGGTACGTGGTACGGGTACGGTACGTGGTACTGTACGTGGTACGAGTCCGTCAGTTGAGGTGCAGATACAGCGTACCTAATTTGAAGGATCGGATGGTGGATAAATTATAGAGCGAGAGCCAGAGCGGCAATATTTGTAAAGAGCGAGAGCGGAGCGAATCAGCAATATTTTTAATGAACGAGAAAGAGAGCGGAGCGAATCAACTATTTTTTAGGGAGCGAGAACGGAGCGAGTAGACAATATTTTTAGGGCGCGGGAGCGGAGCGAGGCGACATTATTGTTTGAGAGCGAGAGCGGAAGCGGAGCTATGCGACATTATTGTTTGAGAGCGAGAGCGGGAGATGAGCGAGGCAACATTATTGTTTGAGAGCAAGAGCGGGAGCGAGACGACATTATTATTTGGGAGCGGGAGCAGAGGGTAAAACGCCGACGTTTGCTAAGAAGAACCTACTCATTCAGTGGTGTCGCCATTTTGTTCAACAAACCGTGTTAAAAAAGTGTTTTTTTTTTGCAAGCTAAAACTTTATGTTCGAGCTTGACGAAAAGTTATTAAAATTAGCAACTAGAATAAACAGCTGAGTATTATGGTCTAGGTCATAAAATCTTGTGTGGTTACTAAGGATTTGAAATTGNCTAAGAAGAACCTACTCATTCAGTGGTGTCGCCATTTTGTTCAACAAACCGTGTTAAAAAAGTGTTTTTTTTTTCAAGCTAAAACTTTATGTTCGAGCTTGACGAAAAGTTATTAAAATTACCAACTAGAATAAACAGCTGAGTATTATGGTCTAGGTCATAAAATCTTGTGTGGTTACTAAGGATTTGAAATTGNCCAACTAGAATAAACAGCTGAGTATTATGGTCTAGGTCATAAAATCTTGTGTGGTTACTAAGGATTTGAAATTGCAAGAGTATAATAATTCTGAAATAATGTGTGATAAGTTGATATTCTTTTTAAACTATGAAAAAATGTAGTTAAATTGTAATGTACAAGGACGACCAAATGCCGAATTTGCATAAAATTGCATAAACCTCATCAGCAAGGACGACCAAATTATACACTAAATATTTCAGTTTGAGATTTTTTGCGCTGAAATCCGACTCGCAAAACTAGTTCTAAAGGCCTTTGGATGTGATATTTATTCGCTGTTTTCACGCTATCGCAATTTAACAACCTTAAAGTTGAAAACCTCTACAACCTTTGCGAGCAACAAAGTCATACCTTTCAAATATAGATTTAACGAAGCGCAGCATTTTCAAACAAAAATTTGTGTTCATAATTTGGCTAGAGCATTCAGCGTTGTTCCACTCCACCAATCTTTTTTTAAATATTGTCTAACTGTCAAATTAATTGTTGAAAATTCTGTCCTACAACATGATAATCCCAATGTTGTAATAATCAGTCACAATAATCATAAAATTGTATTTTCTAAATTTGAACCTCTTAACTTGTAAACGCATTTAGCCGCTTATTGCCTGAAATAACTTTTCTCTCCAGTTTACCACTGAGACTAAAATTTAAGACTATATACACTGGTACTGCTAGATATGGTACCGAGGATTGATGCGCTATTACGCTGTACTCATTAAACAGTTGCGCATTATAGTAAACCTCGGATAAGCCGAACCCCGAGGGACCGAAATATTTGGTTCGTAGTAGCCGAGGATCGGCTTAAGCATAAGCCGAACACACAACTTGGGGAATAATTTGTTCGTCTTAGCCGAGGTAGTTTTAATTTACCATTACTTTATAATAGTAAGTTGTTGTTGAGACAAAAAATGACTAAAAATATATCATTGGTTCTATTTCTGTCGTATTTCAACGTTTGAAAAGTTATTCAAAAGAAGTTATTCATTAAATATTGTGAGGAAAAAGTTGAAGTTTCTTTAAAAATTGTTTAATTAATTGGTGTTAGGGTTAACCGAGGTAGAAAAGCATGTGCCTTATGGACTGGGGCCACGAAAGACTTTAGTGCTGGCCGAAAGTTCGGCTTAGCCGTTCCATGCCATTTCAGCAATAAAAATTTAAATGAATATTTCTCTTAAATTCCAAATAACTTGCTTGGTTTCATTTGAGCTTTTGGTATCACAACTAAATAATAGTGAATAGAACAAAATCATATGAAACTAATGTCTGATTCAGTAATCAGTGTACTTGTACCTATCCGAAATTTCACTTTGTTTTACGCAACTGAGCAACGACCGCGGACAATTATGCGTATTATTTACACTTTTCTATAAAATTTTTTTTTGTTCAATTTCGTAGGAATAGGGATTGATATGCCCTGTCCCTAGAAAACTAAAATAATAATATTCAACTTAATCCGTACCTTCAGAACTTGAGTTTACGTTATTAATTAATTTATTATATTAATTATACTAATTATTATATGGACCATTCGAAATTTTTTTTCATACTTTCAAAGCAGCTGAAGTTCTTTCAGCGACTCTTTGGAAAGGAATTGGTAGATTTGATTCTTGGATTGCGCCTAAATTAATTGATCCTTCGATTAAAACTTTTTCGTCTTCAAAATACTTTTTCACATTTAGAATAGTTCATTTCTTCTTTTCAGTTTCAGGTTTCATTGTTTGCTTTACATTCTTAGAACTTAGAATATGAGAAATATTTCCAAACTATTATTGTATTCCAAAAGAAAATTAATCAGAACAAGTTTGTTTATTTGCACATTTCTGGGAGCAATGAACTCTGCGACGAGAATGCGCAGACGCATGAATCTTCCTCAGGAAATGATAAATTATTGATACAAAAATATTATGTTGTTAAGAACTATATGGAAAAATTATGTAGAGTATGGACAAAAAAGTATGAGTTTGCCTGACGTTTTTAGATTCTTAGGTTATTTTTCAACAAAATTCCCTACCTTAGATCATAATTTATACAAAATACTGTGCAACAAAACGCTGGTTTCACATGTATGTACGAATTTTAATGAAATTTTAAAGGCTATTAATCATCTACAGTTTTCCAAACGATAGTAAGTTGTTTTGGAGACAAAAAATGACAAAAATGTATCATTGGTTCATTTTCTGTCGAATTTCAATGTTTGAAAAGTCATTCAAAAGAAGTTTTTCATTAAATTTTGTAAGAAAAATGGTGAAGTTTCTTTAAAAATTGATCAATTAATTGATATTCGTGTTAACGGAGGTAAAAAAGCATATGCCTTTTGGACTGGGACCACGGAAAGGCGTTCGTGGTAGCCGAGGGTTCGGCTTAACCACGATACATTACTAGCCGAAATAGGATCTTCCATTTCCCTAACTTTCGAAAGGGAGAGTAATAGTATAGTGTAAACTCAAAATAATAACTCTGACCTTCAGTAAAGTGAAACATAATTTATTTATTTTTTGCTTTCTTCGGAAATTAACAAAAATATATAGGGTGTCAAAATTTGATCAGGATTTTTGAAAAATTTGTTAATTTAGGAAATACCCGGACCCGGGCATTATCAAAATCTCGGGTTACAAAGTAAAATTCACCAATTGAGATGGAAATAATTACGAAAGAATAATACATTTTGACAGGAATTTTGAAAAAAATTTAATTTGGAAAATACCTTAGGTAAATACCCGAATTCGGTTATTTATAAAATTATGCGGGTTAGAAACTAAACTTCACCAATTTGAAAAAATGATGATTCGGTACTAAATTACGTAAGGAATTTTGGAAAATTATTTATTTTAGAGAATACCCGAATCAGGGTATTAAAAAATTCTCCAGGTTAGAAACTAAACTTCACCAATTTGGATGGAAAAAATTATAATTGGGCACTAAAATACGTTAGGAATTTTGGAAAATTATTGATTTTGGAGAATACCCGAATCCGGGTATTATAAAATTATCCTGGTTAGAAACTAAACTTCACCAATTTGGATGGAAAAAATTATGATTGGGTACTAAATTGTCAACAATTTTGGAAACTTTTCATTTTGAATAATACTCGAATCCGGTTATTCTCCAAAATGGATAATATTCCAAAATTCTTGTCGTAATTAGGTATCCATCGTAATTTTCCCCATCCATATTAGTGAAGTTTAGTTTTTAACCAGGAGAATTTTATAATACCCGGATTCGGGTATTCTCCAAAATAAATAATTTTCCAAAATCCTTTACGTAATTTAGTGCCAAATCATAATTTTTTCCATTCAAATTGGTGAAGTTTAGTGTCAAACCCTAAGAATTTTATAATACCCGGATTTGGGTATTTACCTAAGGTATTTTCCAAATTAAATTTTTTCAAAATTCCTGTCAAAATGTATCATTCTTTTGTAATTATTTCCATCTCAATTGGTGAACTTTACTTTGTAACCCGAGATTTTGATAATGCCCGGGTCCGGCTATTTCCTAATGAACAAATTTTTCAAAAATCCTGATCAAATTTTGACACCCTATACTTTTTTTTTAATTTCCGAAAAAAGCAAAAAGTAAATTATGTTTCACTTTACTGAAGGTCAAAGTTATTATTTTGAGTTCACACTATACTATTACTCTCCCTTTCGAAAGTGAGAAAAATGTACGATCCTATTTCGGCTAGTAATGTATCGTGGGCTTAACCGAGTTCGGCTTAGCCGTTCCATTTATACACAAATTCCTTATATCAGGGCGCGGNCATAATTTATACAAAATACTGTGCAACAAAACGCTGGTTTCACATGTATGTACGAATTTTAATGAAATTTTAAAAGGCTATTCCTCATCTACAGTTTTCCAAACGATAGTAAGTTGTTTTGGAGACAAAAAATGACAAAAATGTATCATTGGTTCATTATCTGTCGAATTTCAATGTTTGAAAAGTCATTCAAAAGAAGTTTTTCATTAAATTTTGTAAGAAAAAAGGTGAAGTTTCTTTAAAAATTGATCAATTAATTGATATTCGTGTTAACGGAGGTAAAAAAGCATGTGCCTTTTGGACTGGGACCACGGAAAGGCGTTCGTGGTAGCCGAGGGTTCGGCTTAACCACGATACATTACTAGCCGAAATAGGATCTTCCATTTCTCTCACTTTCGAAAGGGAGAGTAATAGTATAGTGTAAACTCAAAATAATAAATTTGACCTTCAGTAAAGTGAAACATAATTTATTTATTTTTTGCTTTCTTCGGAAATTAAAAAAAATATATAGGGTGTCAAAATTTGATCAGGATTTTTGAAAAATTTGTTAATTTAGGAAATACCCGGACCCGGGCATTATCAAAATCTCGGGTTACAAAGTAAAATTCACCAATTGAGATGGAAATAATTACGAAAGGATGATACATTTTGACAGGAATTTTGAAAAAAATTTAATTTGGAAAATACCTTAGGTAAATACCCGAATCCGGTTATTTATAAAATTATGCGGATTAAAAACTAAACTTCACCAATTTGGATGAAAAAAATTATGATTGGGCACTAAATTACGTCAGGAATTTTGGAAAATTGTTTGTTTTGGATAATGCCCGAATCCGAGTATTAAAAAATTATCCGGGTTTGAAACAAAACTTCACAAATATGGATGGAAAAAATTATAATTTGGCACTAAAGTACGTAAGGAATTTTGAAAAATTATTTATTTTGGAGAATACCCAAATCCGGGTATTATAAAAGCTCCAGGTTAGAAACTAAACTTCACCAATTTGAATGGAAAAAATGATGATTCGGTACTAAATTACGTAAGGAATTTTGGAAAATTATTTATTTTAGAGAATACCCGAATCCGGGTATTAAAAAATTCTCCAGGTTAGAAACTAAACTTCACCAATTTGGATGGAAAAAATTATAATTGGGCACTAAAATACGTTAGGAATTTTGGAAAATTATTGATTTTAGAGAATACCCGAATCCGGGTATTATAAAATTATCCTGATTAGAAACTAAACTTCACCAATTTGGATGGAAAAAATTATGATTGGGTACTAAATTGTCAACAATTTTGGAAACTTTTCATTTTGAATAATACTCGAATCCGGTTATTCTCCAAAATGGATAATATTCCAAAATTCTTGTCGTAATTAGGTATCCATCGTAATTTTCCCCATCCATATTAGTGAAGTTTAGTTTTTAACCAGGAGAATTTTATAATACCCGGATTCGGGTATTCTCCAAAATAAATAATTTTCCAAAATCCTTTACGTAATTTAGTGCCAAATCATAATTTTTTCCATTCAAATTGGTGAAGTTTAGTTTCAAACCCTAAGAATTTTATAATACCCGGATTTGGGTATTATCCAAAATAAAAACTTTTCCAAAATTTTGGACAATTTAGTACACAATCATAATTTTTCCCATCCATATTGGTGAAGTTTAGTTTCTAACTAGGAGCATTTTATAATACCCGGATTTGGGTATTCTCCAAAATAAATAATTTTCCAAAATTCCTTATGTAATTTAGTGCCAAATCATAATTTTTTCCATCCATATTGGTGAAGTTTTGTTTCAAACCCGGAGAATTTTTTAATACTCGGATTCGTGTATTATCCAAAACAAATAATTTTCCAAAATTCCTGACGTAATTTAGTGCCCAATCATAATTTTTTCCATCCAAATTGGTGAAATTTAGTTTCTAACCCGCATAATTTTATAAATAACCGGATTCGGGTATTTACCTAAGGTATTTTCCAAATTAAATTTTTTCAAAATTCCTGTCAAAATGTATCATTCTTTTGTAATTATTTCCATCTCAATTGGTGAATTTTACTTTGTAACCCGAGATTTTGATAATGCCCGGGTCCGGGTATTCCTAAATGAACAAATTTTTCAAAAATCCTGATCAAATTTTGACACCCTATACTTTTTTTTTAATTTCCGAAAAAAGCAAAAAGTAAATTATGTTTCACTTTACTGAAGGTCAAAGTTATTATTTTGAGTTTACACTATACTATTACTCTCCCTTTCGAAAGTGAGAAAAATGGACGATCCTATTTCGGCTAGCAATGTATCGTGGGCTTAACCGAGTTCGGCTTAGCCGTTCCATTTATACACAAATTCCTTATATCAGGGCGCGGACCGGACCAAGTGGTTCGTAGTAACCGAGGGTCCGTATTAACCGAAGTCGACTTATCCGAGGTTTACTGTATTTGCTTTGCAACAGCATAATTCCAAATTTCTCCCCAAAACTATGTGCAAAATTATGAAATATGCGTTTTATGCGGGACAAATCGGTGTCAATCGTCGTAATTTTTCTTGATCCAGTGACACTAAAAATATGAAATAGACGACCAGGGTTAATTGCGATAATGCAATTTTATTCCAATTGTGTCTTTGGTCGTCCTTGCTCATCAGAGAATAGGTCGGAGCAATGATTCAAAACGCCAGAATAATGATAGAGAAGGCCAAACTCATCAGCCGAAGAAACTTCTTTCCAGTTTGCCGATGTCACATCAAAAAATCACTTGCAGAAAAAACAACGCAACAGGGAGTAAACTGAAAGTTTTTTTGCGTCATCCTGTGTTCGATTATGCAATATCGAAAAAATAAATTATACGAAAAAATTGTCAAAATGTAAAGAAATTGTTTTTCCACCAATCTTATTCAATTCTGCCACAGCCACACCACCAAAAGTGAAACTACGACTTTATTATTGTCGACGAAGGATGATTTTATAGTTAAACATTTATAATGTTATGTACAAAAAAATGGACAGACGGCTTTTTGCAGACAACAGAAAGAGATAGCAAACTATTGACATGATTTTTAGTCAAAGCATTTAGAAGATGCTTGCTATCCCATTTTAGATTTTAGTAAATTTTATGTTAGATACAATTATGTTAAATACCATTCCCTAAGTCCTAGCGCAATCAGAAATAGATCTTCCGACGACAAGGGTATTTTATAACCTTTGTGCACTGTAAATGTAATTTTATGGCTAAATTTAATTTTTATAATTTTAGATTTATGAAGCACCCAGAATACGTGAACTGTGTTCCAAATATAACAATGTTTGACAAAAATAATTGAGAAACGTGAATAATTAATCTTTGAAAATTAAAAAAAAAAATTAAATTTTTCAAAAGTTTGTTTACGTTTATGGTTTGTTATTTTTTCAAAAAAAAAAAAACAACAAAAAATTGGAGTTATGGTCCAATCTTATAATAGTGGTTGTTCAATAATTCTCATAGCAACCTTGATTCACATAAAATATTGTAGTTTCCTCAGAGTATTGAACCCTTAGTTACGGCTATTAAGATAGAGGAGCCAAAAATTTTTTTAGTTTTGCTACTATGGTGATTTTCAATTTCACTTAATTTTTTTAATTCTCATTTATTTCACTTTATTCTTAATAAGAGGATTTACCTGGATTCCAGTCTACCGTTTCTCCAATAAATTGATTTCAGTGAGAGTGAACATTCCCTTTGCTGAAAATTTATAGTAAAGTTGTTTTATATGGTATTCAACTTTTACTTTTAGTTTAATATGTAATTAATTATTTACCGGTGCTGTTCTCTGGCTGAATCCTTTTCAAAAGAACAACTGCAAAACTTACACTTAATTGGCATGACTATATCACGTAATTATACTAATTGTAACTTTGAAAAAATATATAACTTACAATTACAAGGGATACAATGAAAATAATATAATCAAAACCTATTTGCCTATTAAACTATTGATGAAAGTGATTTTTCAACTGGAAGTCTAACTCAGACTTCCAAATTCCAGTTTCTCCAAACAAACAAGTCAACAAACTATTTGGCCCCTCTATCTTAATAGCCGTAACTAAGGGTTCAATACTCTGAGGTAGTTTCACTTATCTACGTATTTTAGTGAAACTTTTAGAGAGAAAATATCAAACCAAAGGAGAAAAAGCATCCTAAGTGACTGATTTTTTTGTGATTGTTGTTAAATACAACATAAATCTAGACATTTTCAATAAAAATGACGTTGTTATAGAGGGATTGTTGTTATAACTGACAAGTTTAATGTAATAAACTCCATAAGAGGAAACAAAGAGGCAATTTTTGGGTTGTTATAATAGGCAGATTGCTTTATCAAAAATATTCATAACAAGCTTTGACTGTATTCAGTTTTGAGTTGTCGCCGTAACAATTTCCCTGAAGGTGCCTTTGGTAAAGCATTCACAAACTCAATACCACCCTTCAATTGTTTATAAGAAGCAACCTTATCTTTTATAAAAGCATGAATTTCATCAGCTACCAAATTCGAATCTTTGGCAACAATGTAAGCACGTGGAAGTTCTCCAGATTCTGAATTTGGAATACCAATCACAGCCACTTCGGCTATATTTGGATGTTGACGAAGTACTTCTTCAAGTTCAGCTGGAGCTACCTGTAAATTAAAAAGAAATCATAAATTATGTCATTTTAATTATGTATTATTAACTCACGAGGTAAATAATTCATATTCAGTAAATCCGGTAGACATAAAGTTATTATTCAAGTGTGATTGAATTTGTTTTCTAATGATNTGGTTCATTAATACAAAGAAATAAACCGGTATCACCAATAACAGTTTACCTGATAACCTTTGACCTTGATTAAATCCTTGAGTCGATCAACAATATATAAATATTCCGTATCATCATAATACCCAATATCCCCAGTATGGAGCCAACCATCAGAATCAATTGTTGCTCGTGTGGCTGCTTCATTTCTCCAGTATCTTTTCATAACCTGAAAACAANTATATAAATATTCCGTATCATCATAATACCCAATATCCCCAGTATGGAGCCAACCATCAGAATCAATTGTTGCTCGTGTGGTTGCTTCATTTCTCCAGTATCTTTTCATAACCTGAAAACAACACCTTAAAAATCGTCAAAAAATTTATGTATTTAAAATAAGTACATGAATATTTTCACCTGAGAGCCCTTGATACAAATTTCACCATGTTCATTAGGTCCTAGACTTTTCCCTAAACCATCAGTGGTTATAACTTTTAACAGCGTATTGGGAAGCAATATCCCAGAAGAGCCAATTCTAGTATTTTTTGAAATTTCAGGCAAAAATACAACTCCTCCGGTCGATTCAGTCATTCCATACAGTTCTTGAAATAAAAAGTATTTATCAGCTTTTTCCAAAAGTTTTTCAATAAGCCAACGTCCCACTGGGGCTGCTCCTCCTACAATTGTATGAACGTTTTCATATTCTTTAGGTCCATAGTCTGAATTCCCTACTAAATGTACCAAAAGTGGTGGAACTACATGAAGAATTGTTGGCTGTACATCAAATCATTTTGATATATCATTTAAATTATTAATTTTAACGTTAGTAAGGCAGTGATCAAGTACCTTGTGCTGTCGAACAGCCTGGAGATATGTGTTAGGGTCAAATTTCGGTAGGCAAAGTGTATGTGCTCCAGCAAAAACACCAATAAGTGGAAATATTAAAAATCCAAACACATGGAAGAACGGCAACACTGTAAGTATCAAAAATTCCTTTTTATAAAATTTTAAATTTGGTAAAAGATATTCAATTAATTTTAAAATTAATTTGCTAAAATTTGACAAATTACACAACTTACCACCAATCATACGCTCTTTACCGTTGCATTTCATTTCTAAGCATTCTGGTTGCAAAATGATTGACAAGTGTGTTACAATATTGAAATGAGTTAATGAGGCACCTTTTGGTAGGCCTGTAGTTCCACTTGAATATGGAAGTAAACAAATTTCTTCACTTGTATCAATTTCTGATCCTTTTAAAAAATTTGCTCCAATAGGATCAGTTTTAATCATTTCACTATAAGTATGACATCTATCATGAGGTGGTCCAACAACAATTATAGACTCTAATTTTGGATAGGATGCTTTTAAAGTATGAATTATTGGTAGAAATTCAGATGACGTGATGACACATCTACAATCCAAATCTTGGAGTTGTCTTAACATCTCAACTATTCAAAATCATAATTTTTTAGTACCAAATTTAAATCAAAATGGCGGATATAAATACGACATACGAGCTTGATGCATTGGATTGAAAGGACTTGGAATCATCCCAGCATCCATAATACCAAGAAGTATGGAAGCATAATGAATACTATTTCGAAGTATTATTCCTATCCGATCTCTTCGTTGAAGTCCAGTAGTTTGGAGTAAGGCTGCTGCAAAACTTTTGCTATTTTTGTATACTTCATCATGTGACAACTTGGCACCAGTGAGACCGCATTCCTAAGAATGAAAAAAAAAATTTTTTTTTTAATTGTTGAATTTTTTCAAATTTGACGATTTTATTGATGAAAGTAGAGAAAGTGTGGTAAAAAATAAGATAAATCACCCTGTACTGGGTTCAATGAGATTAACCCTATGTATACTTCAGTAAAACTTACAAAAGCTGTTGATTTTATCCAATTTCTTTTATTTATAGATTCCCACAAAAATTCAGGAACTGTAACTCCAACAATTTCTTTTACTTCTGGAAATTTTGATTTAAGAATGAATTCCGATGATAACAATTTTTCAAAATTTGAAAATGATCTTTTTTTTGTATTTTTACTAATGCTATACCAGGATGATGAGAAATGTCTAACAAATAATTTTTGATTTTGCACTTGACGTATTAACATTATACAAAGTGGGGCCATTTTGTTGAATACAGTCAACTAAAATTTATTTGAAAATGAATAACACTCAAAACATGATTTGTTCGAGCACACTTGTAAGAGTGTACTATATCATGAGTTGATAAATTTAATTTTTAGGATTTAAAAACATACACTCTTGAGTTATAATCACTACTGACAAGAGTGTCTCTGTGTGTGATGTAGTTGCTAAAAACTTGAACTTTTAGATTACGAAATGTACTATCCCAAGTTATAAGCTGTTATATTTGAAACTACTTAATCTTACATAAATTTAAACAAGAAGGATATTAAATGACAATAATGTGTAATAAACAACTGAATAGAGTTTATATGATGAGGTAGTTCATACCTTATAATTTTACAACAATAGATTATTCAGATACTAATATTTGTGGTATAAATTTTATAAAAAAGGTACGGCAAATTACTGATTTATTAAAAAACTTTTCTCTTTTTTCATTTATGTTTATAAGATTTTGAAAGTTTTCGTAATCCATCTAAACAGGTTTACAGATTTGTAAAAAAAAAACCATGTAAATTATAAAAAAAATTATGACTAACTCTATTACTACTATAGAAAGTAGGTTTGTCTTTATTACAGATCTAAGATTTGATATAACTAGAAGTAGAAGTAANATAATGTGTAATAAACAACTGAATAGAGTTTATATGATGAGGTAGTTCATACCTTATAATTTTACAACAATAGATTATTCAGATACTAATATTTGTGGTATAAATTTTATAAAAAAGGTACGGCAAATTACTGATTTATTAAAAAACTTTTCTCTTTTTTCATTTATGTTTATAAGATTTTGAAAATTTTCGTAATCCATCTAAACAGGTTTACAGATTTGTAAAAAAAAACCATGTAAATTATAAAAAAAATTATGACTAACTCTATTACTACTATAGAAAGTAAGGTTTGTCTTTATTACAGATCTAAGATTTGATATAACTAGAAGTAGAAGTAGCAGCTGCTTCCAGATCTAGCGCCTTGGGGCTACAAGATCCAACAGTACTAAACTTATTTTCAAAAGCTCGAACATCTCTTGACGAGTTTAACTACTATTTTTAATCGATAGAAAATCAAATTTACGCCGAAAAAAATTCTATCCTGGCAAGGCAGAGTTAGTTTATAAAATGTGTCTATAAATTACACGGTTCAACATTTTTGTTTTTTTTTAATTAAATAGCTCATAATGTATTCTTTCGACTGAGATAAAGCTCAGATGAGAATAATTGATAGAAAAATAAAATAAAAGTGAAGCGATAAATCTTAGGAAGTGCTAAACCTAGCAGCTGAGCTGCTAGAAGTAGTGCTGATATTATTGCAGATACAACAGATCTTTTTTTGATGAAGGTTTTTTGATTTAGCGCCACAGTACAAAGCTATGTAACCAAGACTCAAAATTTTATTTGAGACAAAAGTGTGGGAAAAATTGGACATTATTTATAAATTCAAAATATTTTTCTCTTGAACCTGAGTAAAATTTATGACCCTACTAGCAATTCCACATACTAAGTGCAGAGATGCGCAAAAAAGAAGTGATGAAGTGAAAGACGCTCACCGAAACAAGAAACATCCCTAAAATATAAATTTATAAAATCGTTCCAGAAATTTTTGATAAAGTTACGCCCGTTACATGCTTTTTCCAAAAGTTGTATTTTCAGGAAAATTTTCCTGAAATTTTTTGGAAAATCAATCCATACTTTTTCATTTCGTTGTCAATGTGTTTTCCATTCGTTTTTTGGAAAATGTTTTTTTTTTGAAAAAAAAAAACAGTACATACTTTTTTTCTCTTGACGGACTCTTTACAAACTTCGCTCATCGTGTGGAGTTGAATGAATTCTACTTTTCTTTGCATTAAATTACTGAAGAAGTTAATATTCTTATTACACATTTGGCGGCTTTGTTGGAAAGATTGTAAAAAATCTAATAATTTTTGTACGAAAACACCCGTGCCTGTTCGACAAAACTAACGTTAACTACCGGAACAAAGTAATTAAGGAAAGTAAATGAATCGAGGTTGGGTCAATCCTTAATCGAGATGGTATAAGGAATACAAATAATGTCATAAATTAACAGATTGATCTACAACACAAAATACTTTAGGGAACGCTGTGAAAACTCTTTGGACACAACTTAATAACCAATATATGTAATTTCTACGTAAACTAAAGGAACCAAGTGGGACAGGATCCACAAGTCGCCCTTACTTTAGACATGAGAAAGCCTTGGCGTTTTTTAAAGACACTCCTGAACGAAACCAGAGGTTTGGCGTTATTTTTAACTATGATGCCCCAACACAGTTTACTGAATATGTTACCTTATTCAGTACGTTCTCTAATTTGAAGGAATCAGTATCTATTGATAATCTTTGTGAAGAAGATATCAATTTGAGTCAAAATCTACAAGTGGCAAAAGCGAAGAATTGGGAGTAGATGTGCCACCATCCTCTCCGTCGTCTATAAATGAATTTTCTGTCCCACGCTTTAATCCAACTCCTGCCATCAGATCCCATACAAAAGTTACTAAGCGCAAAATGGACGCTTTTGAGAAGGAGCTACTCAACCGAGTCACTCCATTGAAACCAAACGATGAGTTCGATTTGTTTACCAAAATGGTTGGTGTGAAAATTCGCAAGATTTTTTCAAGTTGCCGCCGCCAATACATCAAACTACAAACTGATATCAACGCACTGGTTAACAAAGCTGAATTAGAGTTTTCGGATTAATGTAGGATTACTGTTCAATTTATACGTAGCGGCTTAAGTTCATTGATATATTTACGTTCATATTTTTTTTATTACACGGTTGCATTATTTTTAATACATTATTCTAAAATGTCTACGATCAATTCATATTTTTTAATGATCTAGATTTCAATATCATAAATTTTCAACTTTCAATAAGTTTGAATTTTTTAACTACCACACTTAAAACTACACCTTGTACATTTTTTAGCCGGGAGGTCAATGAACTTATACCAATCAAATTATAGTTTTCAAAGTTACTTGGTTTCAATCATACCTCCAACTAACAGTCTTGCTTATATAATTACCACACTTAAAACTACATCTCATTGAATTAACCTAATTGGTTAATTGAAACTACACTATTTAATTAAATCTAATTAAACTTTATGAACTTTTATCATTGCAATATACTATTTATTATTAAATAATACATTAAACGAGTAAATTGATATCGTTAAACTGTATATTAAATGAATGCTTTCTGATTTGTTCATTTTATAATATTAACATTTTTTTCTATAAATTTTTGTGAATGACATGCACAAATATAGTTTACTAACTGATTTTTTACACCAAGGCAAATAAAGAGTAATTACATCATAAGATAAAGTCAATAGTTTTGGAAGAGGATTGAACGCAACCTATTGAATCCGATGCCCATCAATGGGTAAGAGTCTGTAGTAAGTTTTAGTGTAACACATACAAAAAATAAAATCTTTCTTTAGCTAAAGTCAAAAGTGTTTAAAAAAAATTTAATTAAAATTTAATTTTAAATAAACTGATAAACTTGTGTTGTTAAGTGTAAGTTGTGTAATTGTTGTTCTGATATTGAAGTTGAAAGGCAAGATGTATGGTGTTCGTTACAGTTTAGCTGCAAATAGTGCAACAGCAAGTTCCACTGGAGATGGAAGTAGTGATTCTTTATCTTCCGACTCAAGATCCACTTTTTCAAAGGTAGAGCATGTAAAACGAACAACTTATCAAATAATTTTATTTATATTTAAAATTTTAAAATAATCGCTTACATTCGACCATTCGAGCATATAATCTAAAAGAAAAAAAATTATAAATTTTATAACATTGTATCTTGTATTTCTATCTCTGAAAAAGTTGTTCCAAATCGTTAGGGGCAGTAAAGAAAAATGTCATAGAGATCCCTATAATAACGATNTGCTTAAATAATTACCACACTTAAAACTACATCTCATTGAATTAACCTAATTGGTTAATTGAAACTACACTATTGAATTAAATCTAATTAAACTTTATGAACTTTTATCATTGCAATTTACTATTTATTATTAAATAGTACATTACACGAGTAAATTGATATCGTTAAACTGTATATTAAATGAATACTTTCTGATTTGTTCATTTTATAATATTAACATTTTTTTCTATGAATTTTTGTGAATGACATGCACAAATATAGTTTACTAACTGATTTTTTACACCAAGGCAAATAAAGAGTAATTACATCATAAGATAAAGTCAATAGTTTTGGAACGCGATTGAACGCAACCTATTGAATCCGATGCCCATCAATGGGTAAGAGTCTGTAGTAAGTTTTAGTGTAACACATACAAAAAATAAAATCTTTCTTTAGCTAAAGTCAAAAGTGTTTAAAAAAATTTAATTAAAATTTAATTTTAAATAAACTGATAAACTTGTGTTGTTAAGTGTAAGTTGTGTAATTGTTGTTCTGATATTGAAGTTGAAAGGCAAGATGTATGGTGTTCGTTACAGTTTAGCTGCAAATAGTGCAACAGCAAGTTCCACTGGAGATGGAAGTAGTGATTCTTTATCTTCCGACTCAAGATCCACTTTTTCAAAGGTAGAGCATGTAAAACGAACAACTTATCAAATAATTTTATTTATATTTAAAATTTTAAAATAATCGCTTACATTCGACCATTCGAGCATATAATCTAAAAGAAAAAAAANTTTATTTATATTTAAAATTTTAAAATAATCGCTTACATTCGACCATTCGAGCATATAATCTAAAAGAAAAAAAAATTATAAATTTTATAACATTGTATCTTGTATTTCTAATCTCTGAAAAAGTTGTTCCAAATCGTTAGGGGCAGTAAAGAAAAATGTCATAGAGATCCCTATAATAACGATNAATCTCTGAAAAAGTTGTTCCAAATCGTTAGGGGCAGTAAAGAAAAATGTCATAGAGATCCCTATAATAACGATTGAGCAACTTTCGTAGAAGTCATTTTGTGTCTTGTGAGGGAACGAAAAAGGAAAAAATAAAAATAAAAACTTCAAAATTTTGGAAATAAAAGATACAATGTTAACAAAAAATTAGAATTATTTTTCTTGCAGATCGTCTGGTCGAATCCAACTGAAATAATTTTTATTACGATTGTAATATGTAGGGAGATTCAGATATTCATGTTCCACTTATGAAGGGTGAAGAACTTTGCCGCATGACTCCGGATGTAACCTACCTTTGTCCATTTTCAGTACCAGCCAAAGGAAATTTATATTTGACTAATTACAAACTCTTCTTCATAAGTAAAGATCAACTCATATCGTTAGAAGTACCTCTCGGTGTTGTAAGTCTTATAATTNTCATATCGTTAGAAGTACCTCTCGGTGTTGTAAGTCTTATAATTCTAATCAGCTGTGTGGTAAGGTTTAATTTCTTTTTTTATAAATTCCTCACAAAGAATTGAATAGGCGTAGTATGTAGGCAGCGGGTAATAATAATGCTCTCTAGGTTATTTCCCTTTTTCGTTTCTATTTTAGGTTTAAAAATTTTGCAAAATATTTTAAAAACTTGCAGATTTAGGCTTAAAAACATCTCATNCGTTTCTATTTTAGGTTTAAAAATTTTGCAAAATATTTTAAAAACTTGCAGATTTAGGCTTAAAAACATCTCATTGTTGTATAAATCCAAGAATCACAATCATGACGAACAAAATTTGGTAAAATGAACAATGAATGGAAATGATAAATAAGTAAAAATTCTATGATTATGCAATTTCTGGAGAACTAATGTAGCAACCCAATAGAATATTGATTTTTTCACTTTAGATTCCTACATTAGGTTTAAAAATCCCCGAAATTCTTGTCACATTTATGCTTAAAAACCAGATTAATGGACTCTATCTTATGCCTGATTTATACTTAATATCATTCGTTTTTCATTCGAATGAAATGCAGTATGATTAATAAATTTTGCAACAAATTTTGCAAAAATCTTAATTGTCAAGGTAAATTAGTTTACTCTCACTGTGGTTTCTATTGGTAGATAAATCGTGTTGAGAAGGTTGGTGGCGTTTCCAGCCGTGGGGAAAATTCCTACGGGATTGAGATATTCTGTAAAGATGTTCGGAGTTTAAAGTTCGCTCACAATCCAGAAAATCATTCTAGGAGAGAATTTTTTGAGGATCTTCTTCATCTTTCGTTTCCGATAGCGAGGAAAGCACTTCCATTTGCATTTTCGTACCAAGAAAGTTATTCACAAGATGGTTGGACAGTTTATGATACAATGTCAGAGCTGAAAAGAATGGTAAGAGAATTGTTTCATTGAATATTTGCNGATGGTTGGACAGTTTATGATACAATGTCAGAGCTGAAAAGAATGGTAAGAGAATTGTTTCATTGAATATTTGCAAAATATCCTTCCCCCTTCCCCCGCTGGCGAACTTGGGAAAGTCGTATGTCAATCGATCGTATAAAGGCATGACGAATCCATTGTTGGTGGTCAAGTCAAATTTTGCAAATTTGTGCCTAAATAATAATAATAAAAAAAAACTTTTTTTTTTAACTTTGGAAATTATTTGCAAAAATTTGACTTGACCGCCAACAATCGGTGTCAGATTCGTAATCNGATGGTTGGACAGTTTATGATACAATGTCAGAGCTGAAAAGAATGGTAAGAGAATTGTTTCATTGAATATTTGCGAAATATCCTTCCTCCTTCCCCCGCTGGCGAACTCGGGAAAGTCGTATGTCAATCGATCGTATAAAGGCATATATGACGAATCCATTGTTGGTGGTCAAGTCAAATTTTGCAAATTTGTGCCTAAATAATAATAAAAAAAAACTTTTTTTTTAACTTTGGAAATTATTTGCAAAAATTTGACTTGACCGCCAACAATCGGTGTCAGATTCGTAATCTACGTCAAACTTTTGGTCAACTTTTGGTCGAATGACGTTTTAGTCCCTAGAGTGGGGGTTCTATAATTGTTCCGAATATTATTTCCGATTGTATTGATTTTAGGGTCTGCCTAATGAGTCTTGGAGAATTACAAAAATGAATGAAAAATACGAAGTCTGTGATTCATACCCTTCTGTCTGGGCTGTTCCAGCAGCTGCCACGGATGATGATTTTATACGAAATGTTTCAACATTTCGATCTCGAAATCGACTTCCTGTTTTGTCTTGGCTCCATCCATACAGTCAAGCTAGTATTACGAGATGTTCTCAACCAAACGTAGGCGTAGCATCGAAAAGAAACAAAAATGATGAAAATTATTTACAAATGGTTCTTGATGCGAACGCACAGGCGCATAAACTCTACGTCATGGATGCACGACCAAAGTGAGGACAAATAATTCTATTGGATTTTGATTTCATGAGTATTAATGTAATCTGTAGTACAAAAAAAATTGATTTCTANCGACTTCCTGTTTTGTCTTGGCTCCATCCATACAGTCAAGCTAGTATTACGAGATGTTCTCAACCAAACGTAGGCGTAGCATCGAAAAGAAACAAAAATGATGAAAATTATTTACAAATGGTTCTTGATGCGAACGCACAGGCGCATAAACTCTACGTCATGGATGCACGACCAAAGTGAGGACAAATAATTCTATTGGATTTCGATTTCATGAGTATTAATGTAATCTGTAGTACAAAAAAAATTGATTTCTATCGTAGTGCAAACGCATTAGCAAACAAAGCAAAAGGTGGAGGATATGAGTCCGAGGATATTTATCAGAATATTGAGCTGATATTTTTGGATATTCACAACATCCACGTGATGAGGGAATCTCTAAGAAAATTAAAGGGTAAGTGCTTTTGAGTAGAAAACCATCATCGACCAATCATAATTAAGTTTTATAGTAGTCGAAAGATCTGATACAAGAAGTCGCAAGTGAGGACTTGCGATAATTTAAAATTTAATTTTAACGTGCGCGTTATACAGAGAGAAATACGGTATAGTAATCAATTTGTTCATTACAGAAGAGTGTTATCCTATCATCGATGATAGTAAATGGTTGTCTGCAATTGAATCTACTCGATGGCTTGAACACATAAAGTGTGTCATTTCTGGAGCTGTGAGAATTGTAGACAGAGTTGAAAACAACAAAACTTCTGTTCTAGTTCACTGTTCAGATGGATGGGATCGAACTGCTCAGGTTGTCAAATAACTTCATCAAAATTATTACATCTGTAAACCTGTGCAATTAGTACTTTTTATAATATTTCAAACTATTTACATTTTAGCTCACATCACTCTCTATGATAATGTTGGATCCCTACTACAGAAGTTTGAAAGGATTTGAAGTTTTAGTAGAAAAAGAATGGCTGAGTTTTGGACATAAGTTTCAACATGTAAGTTTTCTTAAAATCAAAATTGATTTTTGTTACAATTGTTAAAAGTTACAAAAATGTAATTTTAACTACATTTTGTTGTATTTGTTAGCGCGTTGGACATGGAGATGATCGACACGCAGACGCAGACAGGTCACCAATCTTTCTCCAATGGATTGACTGTGTCTACCAAATCACTTTACAGTTCCCTTATGCATTTGAATTCAACGAATATTTTCTTATCACAATTCTGGACCATCTGTATTCATGTCTTTTTGGGACTTTCTTATACAATTCGGAAAGAGAACGAGTGTCACATGATCTAAAAAGAAAAACAGTCTCAATCTGGTCATTGATAAATTCAGAATTGGACTTACATTTAAATCCATTCTATTGCGCAGAAGCAGGTCAGAATAAGATAATCATTCCGTCACCTGCTATACGTCATTTGAAAATCTGGAAGGGATATTTTTGTAGATATAATCCACGAATGAGACTCCAGGTAACTTAAAAACTTAATCAACATCATAGTAAGAATTTAACTGTTAACGTTTTGCGTCTAAAGTCGCGTTTTATCGGCGTGGAATGTGTTAAAATATTAATTTTTTTTTTTAGGAACCTGTCTACGCAAAGTACCAAAAGTTACAATTTTTTAAAACACAACTAGACAAAAAGCTTGCAGAGCTCAGACTTGATGCAGAAAATAGAAATAATCATGGTGATTATGAGCCGGTACGCGTATAATTCAATAATCCTGATATATTGAATACTGTTAACCTTTCAACAAGGTTACAGGAATTTTAAGCCTTCTACAGTGCTGTGAATGCCATAAAGTTTTAGTTTCCATCTTTATAATTTTTATTTCACGTATCCAATTCAATTCCCCCTACCAATTCTACTGTATAGTGTTTTAGACTGCTTCAATAGATCAGGATTCTTTGAAATTTACATTTTTTGGGAATGTACAACCAAGTTGCTGAATTACTTTATGAGCTGCCCAAAGTCCACATTGAACACATGTACTCAGAGGGATGCCTTGGATGTACTGGGCAAGAAATCCTAATAATCAAAAAAAAAATTTTAAATCATTACAGAAAGTCTGGTGATAAGCTTTTACTAGAATTTTATGTTAAGAAGTTTACCTCCAACAAAAGCATCACCAGCACCATTTGTATCCTTAATATCCTCAGTAGGTAGAAGTATTACCGGAAATGTTTGTATAGCTTTTCCTATAGAATTAAACAAATTTTTTTTTTAATCTTATCACTTTCACTATCATCGGATAGGTTTTTTTTATAGTGGATTACAAAAACAATAGAATCTCACCTTGTTCTGCAACAATGACAGGGTCACATCCCTGAGTAAAAACAACTATTCGACTTCTTTGAGTGTTTGTTTTCGGTAAGTTGACAATTTTCTTTGCAATTTCAGCAACGTCTTCGGTTTCCCATTTTTGAATTGCTGAGAATGCTCTTGCTTCCTAGTGGTCAAAATTATGGATATTAGATAATAATTAATTATTGAAAGAAAATTAGTATGTTCATCAGAAAATTAAACTTACAGACTCATTTCCGAAAAGAATGTCAATATAAGGAAGAAGTTCATTTAAACGATCCGTAAAAAATTGTACAATGAACGGTGCGCTCAAATTGAATGTGAATGGCCTATTTTTTGAGCATGCGTGTCTCCCGACAGCTAAGGCACTATCCGGACTCACAGTGAGGAAGAAACCCTGAAAGTTTAATGAATCGAATTTTTGTTTTCATTCTTACAGTTTTCCAGACAAAAAAAAACTTACTGAGATATAGTAGAAGAGTGCCTTTTGAACATATTGAAATTGTTCATCCAAATGTGATTTGGTGAACTTTTCTGCAGCAGCCAAATAAGCACACAAGGAACGATTATTCCCTGTTATCAAAACAGCACATGTTCCAGTTGGATGGATTGGGTTGATTTGGTACTGTACATTTACTCCAGTAGAAGTTGCAGCGTTGGATAAAGTTTTCCCATTTTCATCATTCCCAATGCATCCCATGAACGTCGTCACCTTTGGAGTCTTCACAATCCACTTAATCAGAAGTAAATCAGTAAGAATCTTTTAGCTAAAAAGTATAAGTAAAGTTTTTAAAGAGAAACTCACTTGGACTGTTCTCATAACATTTTGGGTGGCTCCTCCAGCAACATACTGAATGGAGTACTTTTGCTGTAGCTCGTCGTACATTGGTATATGAGTATCAGCAGCTAGAATTGCGTCATTGGGCTTGAGATTGTATTTGGATAGGAATGCGTCGTCAACGGTAACTGTCATATCCAATAGCGGATTTCCCATCCCGAAAAGCGTACCTTCGCTGATGAATTGATGAGAACATTATTATTACATTAAGTCAAAATTTTGATAATAACAGCTGAACAATACTTACTGGAGAGTACACATGATGAGTTATACAGACAAGCCGAAGTCCTTCAATTTAATCTTACTTAGAGTTAGAATGAACAATGAAGTCGTCCGAGTCTTCAACTTCACTGGGAATGTCGGAATCCTCGTGGAAATGACACATGACACAGGTTATAAACTTCTCCCGTCCAATCTCCAATTTAACTCGTCCGTAAAGGTCTGAGGGGATCGCCTCAGCGCCACGTCAACACCACAAGCTCAACTTACAGTAAAAGCTCATTATAAAATGTGCCCAGATATTTTATAATGAGCTTTATGGACTCGTCATATATGATTATTATTACAGGATCAGTGTTGGGAATTAAGTTCAGTTCAGTTCAATACTTTCCAGTTTTTTCCAGTTTTTGGACTGAACTGAACTGAACTGGAAGGCTGTTGAAGATGCAAAAGTACTGAACTGAACTGAACTGGAAAAGAAAAGCTTTAGTTGAAATACTGGACTGAATGAACTGAATGGAAAAAAAATTTTACACAAAATTACTGAACTAAACTGAACTGGACACCTTTTCTCAGGAACTGAACTGGAACTTACCTTCCCAGTTCCCAACACCCACAATACCCAACAGTGTTGGGAATGCACCATATTTCATTTATTTCCAGTTCAGTTCAGTTTTTTGGACTGAACTGAACTGAACTGGAAAAGGTTTGTAATTAACAAATACTGAACTGAACTGAACTGGAAACAAAACGTTTTAGGGGACATACGGTACTGAACTGAACTGGAAAAAAATTTCTACACAAAATTACTGAACTGAACTGGAAAAAAATTTCTACATAAAATTACTGAACTGAACTGAATTGGAAACCTTTCTTCAGGAACTGAAAAAAAAACTGAACTGGAAACTACACTTCCAGTTCCCAACACTGAACAGGATATTGTTATATCGGATATAACTACATGATGTTGTTAAAAAAATTTGGAATGTGTGTTAATTATGGACAAATGTTTTTGTTTAAGTCATTAATTAGTATTCACATTTATGAGTTTTCGTATTCCAAATGCCGTCGGATTATTGAGAGTATTTTTATAGTGAATTCAATCGATTAGTAAATAATAGTTATTTACTAATCGATTAACTAATTATTAGTTAATTAAATAGGTAAATTAAATTGAATAAAGGGTTGGAAAATTTAATTTTTTTACAAATCCAATCACTCAATTCGTTTGGAGAAGTGAATTTTGAGATGTGAATGAAGATGGAATACGTCAACAGTGTTGAACTTGGAGACGTGGTGTATCAAGATTCACCGATCTCTTGCAGTTGATCATTCAGATACACTTAAATAGGATAATCAGTGAAAATCTAAAAGTTAAGGATTTAAAAGGTTAATTCCGGCTATGGAAAACAATAGTTTCCGATCCCTGCGAAGCAAATAGGAGATTATGTGTTAAGTAGTCCAGCTACAGTATACTCAACTTCCTGTCTTAGGCTACATGCACATAGAGATGCGACAGCAAATTTTACAAACGCGATGACGATTTTTCTGAATCGCGGTTACAAACACGAATGTGCAATCGTAGACTCAATGGCGCTTAATTGCACATAGTATCAGCTACGATTGCGATTGAAATATTCGATTGGAAGAAATGAGCAATGCAAAACAATGTAACAAAGCAGAGAAGCAAAGAGAGGGGTCGGCAGGTTTCTCTGTTGAGTCAGGTGGAAACACACACAGGGGTCAAAACCCTCGAGTTTTTTCCCTCAATTCACCATCAATCAGCATTACAAAATAGCGCATCGTCACAAAACATGTGTTTTAATTGGATATAAGCTACCTAATGCAAAACAATGGAGCAAAGCAGAGAAAGGAGAAAGAGGGATCGGCAGGTTCTCTGTTGAGTGAGGTGGAAACACATATAGGGGTCAAACTTTGATTTTTTTTTTCAACTCACCATCTCTCATCATTACTAAATCGCGTATCGTCACAAAAAATATCTGTTTCGAACAGATATGAGCGAATCGTTCCTAGGGACGATAAAATATCTAAAAACTCACATCGCGATTGAAAAAACTCGTCGCGAATCTATGTGAAGGCTTTTGCGTCAATTGCGAATACTAAAATCGTCATCGCATATATAAAATTCGCTGTCGCGTCTCTATGTGCATGTAGCTTTAGTGAACCAAACCTACCTGTCCCGAGAGCCATTTTGTTCGGCTATGCATGTCTTCCTATCTGCCAATAACAACTAGCCTTATACAACAGTGAAGGAAGGTTAAAAATTAAAATTAACAAAGCGCTAGTTCAATTGAAGGGACCAAAAATTTTTGTCTTGCCAAATTCACTCTTGTAGCAGTTTCGGAGAAGATGGTGGAAGCGTCGACTAGACTTCAAATTGAAATTCAAAATGAGAACATGACTGTAGTTTAAGCGTCAGGCAAATTGCCACAACCGAGTACTTCTCTACATCGACGTAGCTAAATTTATAGTTAAATATTTGGATATAATGAATAATAATGAATTGTAGCGTCCGTTCACTACACGGATATAATGAACTCCGGTTATACTCAATTAATCCTATCGGTTTCTGCTTTTATAACCGGACTTGACTGTAATCGGCTCGCTACATCCAACTCACTTCTAACAAGATTTGACTGTATCTCCAACAAGTCAAAGTCTCAAGCTAACAAAATGCGTGATATGCCCTATTGAAGCCACACTGAGGCGATCCTCTCACGGCAACTACTATGGACCCGACAGCCGACAATTGTCGGGCCTAACTACCCGACAGCTGTCGGGTAGAAAGTAGATTTTGTTGATACACCCGACAGACAATTTAGGTACTATGCACCCGACAGCCGACAAATCTACTTTCTACCCGACAGCTGTCGGGTAGATAGTACCTATAACCAGAGTTTGTCGGGCCTAACTACCCGACAGCTGTCGGGCCTGACTACCCGACAGGTTTGATGTAAAATTGCTTGTAAAATTATTATATATTTTTTTGAAAAATTAGACGATTTGAACCCATTACGGACTTTTGGTTGAATCACTCAATGTGGAGGCAACGAATAAATGGTATATAACTTTTTTTTTTTTAATTTTTTTTTTGCATAGAAATCTTCGTTTCAGGACATTCTGTATCGAATCTGAGAATTTAATTTTTTTTTTAAATTTTTTTCTTCGTTTTTTGAATAGAAATATCCGCTTCATGGCATCCTGAATCGATTCTGAAATTTTTTTAATTTATTTAGGAAATTTTTTTTTTCAGTTTTATATGTAAAACACTATTGTAAAATTTCATAGAAAATTATTAATTTTATTCCTTGGTCCCACTATAGGTGCTTACAAAGGTGACTGCATTTTTGACCTAAAGGTGTCACCAAAGAGAAAATATTGTATGTAAAAGTTGTTCAAAATTGTTTTCTGAACAACTTTTATACAGATTGTTATGGTCATAAAATCAAAAGTTTTGACTACAAAAATTTTTGACTTACAAAATATATTACTTCAAAATTTATTGACTTAAAAATTTTTGACTTGGGAAATATTCAAAATTTACTTTTACATCAAAAATGAGTATGGATCGCATCAGAACAACTTGAAACGGAATTGTATGCAAAAATGAAACGGAAAACAAATTTCTCAAAAAAGCTAAGATAATTTATACCTTGCCCCCACAATGGGTGAATCAACCAATATTTGTTTTCAGACTATTGCATTTCACAACGAATCATGACATTTGAAGACGTTTGAGACAATTAATGAAAAAAAATTTCTATTTACGAAAAAACCTAACAACCTAACCTAACCTAACATGATGTCAGGTAAGCTAAGTTAACCTAACCTCTGACGTCAAAGATTCACAAACGCCTCAGGAATATTGTACATACTTAGAATATATAAAGTATAACTACACGTCAAGTTATTTTCACAAGGATTATATTATTTCAATCATTATTCCTAAAAATACAATAAGAAATTCTATAAATTTTGTTGTCTAAAGATAAGTTAATGACATTTCTAACATAAAGTTTATCACATAGTGTTTAGTACAAAATGTACAACGCATGATTTATTTCCAGTTTACTGATTTAGTTAAGCCCGACATCTTACAAAAAATGGTGCAAAAGAACTTTGAAAATTTTCTGAATAAAAAAAAATACATTAAATTTAATTTCCAGACTCGCTTCAGGATGCCCTGAAACAAAAATTTCTATGCAAAAAAAAAATAAATAAATAAAATAAATAAATAAAATTCATATAAAATTTATTCCTTGCCTCCACATTGGGTGATTTAACCAAAAGTCCACTATGGGTTCAAATCGTCTAGTTTTTCAAAAAAAATATAATAATTTTACAAGCAATTTTACATCAAACCTGTCGGGTAGTTAGGCCCGACAAACTCTGGTTATAGGTACTATCTACCCGACAAACTACCCGACAAACTACCCGACAGCTGTCGGGTAGAAAGTAGATTTGTCGGCTGTCGGGTCCATAGTACCTAAATTGTCTGTCGGGTGTATCAACAAAATCTACTTTCTACCCGACAGCTGTCGGGTAGTTAGGCCCGACAATTGTCGGCTGTCGGGTCCATAGTAGTTGCCTCCTCTCACGCTTAATTGGAGTTGTAAAGATTCTTTCTGTATTGTAAAACCAACAATGAGATACACTTCAAAATTGTGAGACCACAGTGCCGTATCCTACTTAAAGTGTCGCCGACTGAACATAACTTTTCCCAGTGTCTCATAATTCATATAACAGTTAAAATTTACAAAATATTTCTATTGAATAAATTTAACGTAATTACTTTAATTTCAGTGAAAAATAAGTGATTTTTACACTAAGTTTATCTGAATTATTACCTTGGTTATAAAATTTTTTTAAACTGAACCAATCTTACCCACACAAAAACAGAGATAGTCGTTAGTTGACATTTTAGCAGGATTGATGAGAAAATTGGTGGTTGAGAGAATGAACTCAACCCCAGAACTCTAACACAATTAATTTTAGAAACTTTTTTTCACGAACTGATGAAAAGCTGAACTGGAAACTACCCTTCCAGTTCCCAAAACTGAGAATTTGACTGACAATTGAAGTCCATAAACTAAAACTCACTCAAAGGTCCCATCAATATCGGCCGCAGAAATGGGCAAAAAGAAAAAATAATTGCAATGAATAGTCTCATTACGGAATTGAGTTAGTCAAACAACAATCCGTTGGAAATAATAACTATTGTTTACGCTCAGCTAGAATTTTGCAAAAAAAAAGTTCTAGAATAACTGGAACTTTGCAGTCATTTTGCAGCAAATGTCGAAATGACAAATTGAATTTTTTTTTAAAGGTAATTGAATTAGGTAAAATTAGGTTAGATATGGGTTACGCATCTGGAAAGCCCTATTGATGTTCAAGATAAAATTTTTAAATAAATAAATAAATAAAATTTGGTGAATCTTTGAAGGTTGATTATTTTTTTTTTCATAGATCTGTTGCAAATGTCGAATAAATTCATGCAAAACTAGCAAATTCGAAGCATAATTCTATTGGAGAGCCAATAATTGACGTCATATCCTCAACCTACACAAATATTTCCGATGGATTGGCGATCCACTTTACCGCATTTCGGGAAGAAACACTTCGCTGCAGTTACTCCTTATTTTATTATGCCCATATATGCAACTGATTTTGATGAAGCCCTTGAGTGAGTTTTAGTCGACACACTCCAATTGTAAAAAATCAAATTCACAGAATTGAATAATTTGTAGCAGTTGCAGAGGAGATAGTCGGGAAATAAAGGATAATCGATATTTGAGGTTTGCTTTCCTACTAGAATTTCCAATTTAGTATTTTTTAAACTGCTGAAGTTAAAAAACAAATTTTATACTAGTGCAGAATCCGGCGCTAAAACTAGGGTGAAACGGACCTGAGAAAACCACTTTCCCTTTCTCCCCTGCCATTTTGAGGTGTATCTCATTGTTGGTTTTACAATATCCTCTAATCTCGTGGATAATGTTCATTTTTGACGAGTTGCCTCACTTTAAGGTAAATCGGCAGGGATAAAAGGGTGTCACGTAATTGTACCGATTGGACAGATTCAACATACCTCTTTTTGAGAACTAGTTTTTTTTACCCACCAAATGCGTACCTCTTACTCCATAATAAATACGCATTTGGTGAATAAAAAAAACTAGTTCTCAAAAAGAGATAATGTTGAATCTGTTCAACTGNGGAGCGAGTCAGTATAATTTTTAGGGAGCGAGAGCGGGAGCGGAGCGGGGGGTAAACCGCCGACCTTTGGTTGCCTCACTTTAGGTAAATCGGCAGGGATAAAAAGGTGTCACGTAATTGTACCGATTGGACAGATTCAACATACCTCTTTTTGAGAACTAGTTTTTTTTACCCACCAAATGCGTACCTCTTACTTCATAATAAATACGCATTTGGTGAATAAAAAAAACTAGTTCTCAAAAAGAGATAATGTTGAATCTGTTCAACTGNTCATAATAAATACGCATTTGGTGAATAAAAAAAACTAGTTCTCAAAAAGAGATAATGTTGAATCTGTTCAACTGGTAGTTGATTCTTATCTTAAAACACTTGCCACAGAACAAGAAAAACCACTTTGTCATTTAACTTTGGAGCTGGAACGAATTTTAATAAGCTTTATTAAATTTCATCCAATTGAGTCTCGTCCTCGTGTCGACTCTCAACTTGCCTGTTATCTAAAAAGTCCACGCCGACAGAGAAGCGTCTCAACTTACATTTACATTTTTGAATTCACTTTATGAATTAAACTAAAACTAAAACTGAACACTCTATTCTGAAACTGAAACTTCTATTCCACTGTACTGAAACTCGTCATAGAATACTTAAACATGTAACTGAGCAATGTTGAAATGATTGTCTATAAAATCGTCCGAAACATAAAACCTCAAGAGGTCATCAAAATTAACAAAATGATTTTCAAGTGGTTTCAATAAATATTCAATTGACATATTGAATATCATAAATTTTGAAATTTCGAAATAATTTCTTATTGAAGTTCTACTGTTAACATTAAAATAAATTGTCAAAATTTTCAAAAAAATGATATTCCAATGTGGCAAAAAAATTTACCAGACTCATTGTGTTTAGTAATCTATTCTTACTATTAGTAGTAAAAATGACATCACTGGAATTTCAATAAGCATTTATTTCACAAGCACTCACAAGTTATAAACTCACAAATGCCAAACTTATGGTCAAATACCGAATAACCAAAATGACCAAAAGTTTATGAATAAAAAATTCTCCGTTTTAGTAAATTGCTGTTATTTCCAGANTCACAAATGCCAAACTTATGGTCAAATACCGAATAACCAAAATGACCAAAAGTTTATGAATAAAAAATTCTCCGTTTTAGTAAATTGCTGTTATTTCCAGACTGATCTATAGCGTCAGCATAGTACCATAAAACTTAGCAACACGATATTAATTATATAAAGAGTAATATTTTTTCTGCTTTTGTTGCTGGTATTATGGCTAACCTTTCCTAATTTATCCAAAATAGATAAATCTTTCAAAATTCTATTAATTACCTTACATTTTTTAGCGGTGGAAGAGGAACTATATTCAAATCGGTANGAACCTAAAGAGAAAACTCACGAATTAGGTCCAGGATTAGGTCGGGGACCTAGAATTTCAATCTCCCTATTAATTATATAAAGAGTAATATTTTTTTCTGCTTTTGTTGCTGGTATTATGGCTAACCTTTCCTAATTTATCCAAAATAAATAAATCTTTCAAAATTCTATTAATTACCTTACATTTTTTAGCGGTGGAAGAGGAACTATATTCAAATCGGTACACGATACCGATACCAGGCCATAATCGATAGGTAATTTATGAAAGGACACATTTTAGGAGACGCCTATAGAAAAAAATATGGAAATGAAAAAAAAAATGGAAATACTTATCTGAGAAATTAGTTCAATTCATTTGGGAAGTTGTGCTAGACTTTTTGAAGATTGTCGAATGAACTCTTCAACAGTTTTGAAAATAGAAATAATTTCAGCTGTTGTAAATTCCTTCAAAATCTCTCGATGATCTTCACATAATGTGTAGACAAATTTCCTCATGGTTTTCAACGACTTTTGGTCAGTAATAAGTTTCAAAAGTACAAACACAACCTAGAACATATCCAAATAGTATAAGTTATTGAAAATTATATAAAAAAATTAACTTTAAATTAAAACTTTGTATAAAATACTCACCTTTGGTAGTATGATTCTTCGAACTGCTTTCACACTGTTAAATTCATCCTCATTTGTAGGTGTGACACAGTCGACAAGCCAACCGTTAGGAAACTTTAGAACGGTAAAAAATTTGTCGATACAATTTTTGAGATGATGATTTACTGCTTTCTGCCATTTCTCCTCACTAATTTTCAAATCAGATCGTTTTTTCTCTCGTAATGTACGATCTGCAACACTGAATTCTTGAAATGACGCTTCCATATCATATGCCTCAGCTTTTGGTTTTTGTCGAATGGATCGTTCCCATAATAAGAATGCATCTTCTGCTTCCTATGTACAAATTAGATTTTTTTACAAAAAATTAAAACTCAAATGTCATATCGATTTTGAATTTAAATTTTACTAAATATGCTTTGTAGCAGAGGCATTCTCGAACTATTGTATCTTCATATTCTTCAGAAATTGAAACCACTTCACTCATACAGCCATCATCTATCTAGATTATAAAAAAAAAATAAGAATAATATTTACTAAAGATGTTGCGGATATCCGGCGCCTAAAACTCTGCTAGATAGACTATCCGCCGGATACCGGATACTTAAAGGTATCCGCGCGGATAATTTTCTAGACAATTTTTTCAGAAATCCTAAAAAATGTATCAATAATTTTATTAGATTTTTTATATAGTAGTATATATTAATTGTATTAAAAGGCTTTAAAAATTGACTCCTGCACGTTCGCGTGAAATGAGTCAAAATGCATCTTGTTTGAATAAAAATGTGCAGTACGAGCTTAATCAAGCAAACCGGATATCCGACATCCGGCAATCAANTGCATCTTGTTTGAATAAAAATGTGCAGTACGAGCTTAATCAAGCAAACCGGATATCCGACATCCGGCAATCAAAAGACGCCGGATATCCGATATCCGACAAACCTGCCGGATATACTATCCGCAATACCCCTAATTTATACTCATTTTATCATAACGGTGAAAAAACAGTACTTANTGCATCTTGTTTGAATAAAAATGTGCAGTACGAGCTTAATCAAGCAAACCGGATATCCGACATCCGGCAATCAACAGACGCCGGATATCCGATATCCGACAATCCTGCCGGATATACTATCCGCAATACCCCTAATTTATACTCATTTTATCATAACGGTGAAAAAACAGTACTTACTTGACGAATGAGTTGGTTACATTTTGAAATATTTCTCAAAATGAGATATTTCCTGGTGATAATCAATGAATTTCGAATAAATGCCAGCATCACATCTCTTGAATCCGGTACCAATTGATAGCAAGACGTTATCCAAAATAGACTCTCAACATCAAAATCCTCCTGCTCATCACGAAGTTTGGTGACGATGGCAATAGCAATATTCAAAACGTCCAGATTATTAACATGAGATGCCTGCATAAAATATTTAATTGCATCCCGCTTGCTCTGTTCTTCTGGACGGATTTGTTCAGCAATTATTCGAATTTGTCTATCACTCGACAACTTGTCAACGTAGAAAGGTGTAAAGATTAACTTATCCTCTCGAACAAGTACCTAAAGCATCAAAAAAACGTACTTTTATAAAGGTATATTAAATTTATTTATATAAAACTTTAGAAATTAATCAAAGACAAAATAAAAAAGTAATTTTAGTGACCTTGATGTAAGCCTCTGTGCAAATATTCATTAGATCCTCTTGAAATGGCAAGCCAACTATTCCCAAAGCGAGTAACAAATGAGTGACAAATCGAAGTAAATGTCCAGTCACAACGGAATATTCAGCTTGTTCCCTTAAAAAAAAAAGACTTTTTTTGCGTTATAATACCCCAATTTCAANCGAGTAACAAATGAGTGACAAATCGAAGTAAATGTCCAGTCACAACGGAATATTCAGCTTGTTCCCTTAAAAAAAAAAGACTTTTTTTGCGTTATAATACCCCAATTTCAAAAATTGTGCTAAAAACTCACAATATTTGANGTGACCTTGATGTAAGCCTCTGTGCAAATATTCATTAGATCCTCTTGAAATGGCAAGCCAACTATTCCCAAAGCCAGTAACAAATGAGTGACAAATCGAAGTAAATGTCCAGTCACAACGGAATATTCAGCTTGTTCCCTAAAAAAAAAAGACTTTTTTTGCGTTATAATACCCCAATTTCAAAAATTGTGCTAAAAACTCACAATATTTGAGNTAAAAAAAAAAGACTTTTTTTGCGTTATAATACCCCAATTTCAAAAATTGTGCTAAAAACTCACAATATTTGAGTAACCGCTTCACGCAAACTATTGAGAAGACCGTCAATGTTGTCAGTGATAACATACTTTTGTACTGACACAAAAATTTTTTTATATAATTTTCCATTTTCAGCATCTTTGAGTTGAATTTGGTCGAGACATTCCGTTAGGGAACAATCTTGATTCCAATATTCATCTGGTAAAGGAATTGGAGACTCTGATTTCAATCGTCTTAGTTCAGATTCAATACGAAGATCCAATAAAGTCTTCAAGTATGCCCAAAGCTGAGAAAAAGTGAAGTAAACATGAAATTATGCAATAATTAGAAAATAATTGAAGAATATTGTAAAAAAAAAAAACTTTTTACTTTATCTTCCCAACAAACTGCTACATCCAACATGGACTTTCGATGACCACACATTGCTCCAAGTGCAGCTCTTTCATAATTTGGTAATTCATTCTCTTCACAAATTGTAAAGGCAATATTCTTCCACATATCTCGCTCAGTATTTCCAAGTATAGCAAATCCTTGTTCTGCATTTGGATCAAGTGGACGTTGAGTCAAAGTATCATTAGCAATACCACCGTCAATATCAGATTCCATATCTTCACTATGAAAATTATTTCCTTCAAAATTTAATGGAATTTTTTCTGTATACCATACACCATTGAACATGGCTGCTCGAGCCATATGTCCAGATTCGTAGAGATACTCAACAGCTTTTTCACATTGGCCAGATCTGACATAGAAGAAAAGTGCTTTCAGAACTTTCATTTCGTCTTCCTACAAGTTACATATAATATTAATTATTCAAGATGTTTGACTCTATTTTTATATTTATTATTACATACAGTATCGAATGGATGAATTTCTTTTCCTTCTCTGTGACAAGCGTCAGGATCCATAGTAGTGATCATTGGTTTTGCCAAATTAACTCCCAGTTTATTATCTCGCTACAAAAATTTTGGTAATAATTTATGTAAATTGTTAATACAACAGAACATCTTGCTAACCTTCAAAGTTTCAAGAGTTTGTTCCCAGCTAACAAACTTCTCAAGCAAATCAGGTTCCTGTTGTTTAGCTGCATTGGATTCTAACCATTCCAAAATATGGGTTACCTACAAGTTTATCAAATTCAAAATAAGAAAATAGATCGCTATTACTCAAAATTTCTCCTTAGCATTCACTAACCGTCGGTACACTCGGAAAACATTTTACTAAAAACCCTATGTTGAAACTAAAGAAATAATAAACATAGCGAAGCGTCTAAACAATTATTAAAGTAAACCTCANTAAAAACCCTATGTTGAAACTAAAGAAATAATAAACATAGCGAAGCGTCTAAACAATTATTAAAGTAAACCTCATTTTTATGGAAGAAGAGGAAACATTTTTTAGCAAAATGTTTTCCAAGGGATCATTGTACTCCGAGTAAGAATTATTGATCTTGAGTAACTCGTAAGTTCAAATGGTTATAAAAATTTTCATATGGGTACTCTCCCATCTTCTAAGCTCCCTTACACAACTTCATAATAAATTCTAATTGATTACCTCCTTTACAGAACGATCATTTTCAATAATTNTAAGCTCCCTTACACAACTTCATAATAAATTCTAATTGATTACCTCCTTTACAGAACGATCATTTTCAATAATTCTTTTTACAGCTGGTAGTTCATCACTAGGGTCAACTGCTGGAGTATCGACTGTCATTACATCTTCAGACCTCTCTGCCAATCGGAAATAATACAAAAGCAAAAGGAGACTCCACGTCTCTTGTTCCGTCTTGAAAATTTCTTGCACCTGAATTATTTAATTAGAAATATAATATGTTATTATTCTTGACAAAAAAAAACTCGACCACATGTAACTAATCAATTCCTCATTTTTGTAAAATTTCATTCATTCGGTTAAGTTATGGAAAAAATTTTCCCTTCTTTGTCTACAACTTTTGAACTATTCAACGAAAATCCGTAAAAGAAACATGGCTAAACACGAAATAACGTCTTGCATCACATGTATTCCTAGCAATTGTCAAACTAAACAAAAATTTTCAAAATTTGTAATTTCAAGTTTCTTCTGATTATAATGCATCCTAGCATCCTCCTACGACAGAGCCACAGAGCTAAGCAGAACTCAAGATGAATTTTCATAAGTACCCAAGTCCGAAAATAGCTCAAGGGAGCAAATTCAAAACACCCCGACCCGGAGCAGAGCCCAAAGTCAAACGCCGAGATTTGAACAATACAGTGCACTCTTACATCAAAAAATTGGTACAAAATTGCTGCAAGGATTCTGTATCGCCTAAGTTGTGTAGATGTGAGGAGACTCGTATTTCATAAGAAGCCTAGCGAGGCTCTAAGCCCCAGAGGCAATAATAAGTATGAGTTAACAGGGTGGCGGAGTTTAAAACAAGCTTGTTTAAAACACCGTTTTAAACATGTTTTATTGTTGTTTGTTTTTTTTATATAAAAAACATTGTTTAAAACAAAACATGCGTAAAAATATTGAATGTACGCACAAGTTGATTGGAAAGGCTAACAAGTTTTTACATGTTTGATCTCGTTACATTTGTAATGAGAATTTTCAAGCTGAATACTAATTCATTGTTCTCTAGACCGTTATCATCCCACTTGCTATCTTGAGAAAAACTTTTTAAACGCATAATTTTAATATTAAATTTGGACACAAATGACAGGANTTCCCACTTGCTATCTTGAGAAAAACTTTTTAAACGCATAATTTTAATATTAAATTTGGACACAAATGACAGGACGACCAAGTGACACCGTTTCCAATTTAAAAATGATTTTAGTCACAGTGATTAGACTTTCCAAAGCGTGCCCAGTGTAATGCTTGTAAATTCCACGGTCAGACTTCGCCGTTCTTAAAAAGTTTATTTTCAAAGAATACTAAAAAATGTCACTGCCATTGAATTCTAGAAGTCTTTTAAAGGTCAAGTGGAGGCAAAAGTTCAAGAATTCATTTTCGGTGTGTTGAGATCCTTTTCAACATCGGCAGGAATCGAACGGATATTTTCGTCATTAGGAATCGTGCATTCCGAGATTCTGAACCGATTGGGTATCGAAAAGGCAGGAAAGCTTGTCTACATTCTCCAAAGCTTAAAAAAATAATAAACTACTTCCGATCTTTTTGCATTGTTTGAACTAAATACAATAAAATATCAAACTTAATTAAGGAAATTTCAAATTGTGCGTCCATTCGTTATATTTTAACTCAAATTGAAAAATTCATGTGAAAATAAAAAATAAAAAAAATAAATAAAAAAAAAACGTTTTAAACAAAAAAAAACTGTTTTAAACAATTAAAAACTGTTTTTTATGTTTTTTTTATTAAAAACAAAAAAAACAGCAACCCTGAATCTCTTCTGTGAAATGAAGAGACCCATGGTCCAGGTAGAAACACACCGGCTTGTTAGGTCTAATTTTTGTCCCAAAGAATAGAAACTTGAACTTACTTCTTGTAATACGTCCATCGGGGTATCCAGATCTAGCTGAGTAAGTTCGGCATTTGTTGAATTTTTCAAATGTTCAATCCACTCCGCCATGACATCAAATACCTTGTACCTTGATTCCATGCATTGCACCGACATGACGAATTTGTCGTGAACAGAATTCATAGTGAACGTGAAGGCTACTTAACTCCTCCGGCTACGCTGTTCTCGATTACGAATTAAGTAAAGTAAACTGACGACAATTATTTAATTATTGATCGATGAATTTAGATAAATGATAAATTAAAAAGAAAGAAACTAAACTTTTTTAGCAAAGTCAACAAAATAATAATTTTTAAATTCAAATTAATAAAACTAAAACTAAAGAGGATGATACTTACTTCACACGCAATACATTCCATTAGTGTTGGGCATTGTTCCTTGGGATTTTTTCATTGAGAGTAAGGAGTAAGTACATCCTAAGAAATTAAATTATTCATATTATCATATTCATAAAAATATTTGTAGAAATATTTATATTCATATCTTACAAATCACAAACAGGTTCAACTAAAATTTAATATCAAAGGATAACTGGCATAATTTAAATATTTCTATTTTTTTCTCTCGTCATCTTCATTGAAGACCTCCTCGGAATAACAATCGGATTCGTAACCTTTTTTTTTTAATTATTTCTCCTAGTTACTGAAATGCTTTCTCAAATGGTTGGCATGGTAGTTAAAAAATTTATTCCGAGCAATGAATTAAACATGGGTAAAAAAAGGTTTTTGTTTTCACCAAGGTTGCTATGAGAAATTTACAAAAATTGTCATTTTTCAAAATTCCTCAAAGCAACTTTAGTTTCCACTGACGTCATTTCTTCGTCGAAAATTCAGAAATTGTAGTTGTTTACAAAGAACCTTATTAAGAACTAAAAAATTAAGTANTTCTATTTTTTTCTCTCGTCATCTTCATTGAAGACCTCCTCGGAATAACAATCGGATTCGTAACCTTTTTTTTTAAATTATTTCTCCTAGTTACTGAAATGCTTTCTCAAATGGTTGGCATGGTAGTTAAAAAATTTATTCCGAGCAATGAATTAAACATGGGTAAAAAAAAGTTTTTTTGTTTTCACCAAGGTTGCTATGAGAAATTTACAAAAATTGTCATTTTTCAAAATTCCTCAAAGCAACTTTAGTTTCCACTGACCTCATTTCTTCGTCGAAAATTCAGAAATTGTAGTTGTTTACAAAGAACCTTATTAAGAACTAAAAAATTAAGTAAAAAGTTTGTCAAATTCTGATACAGTGAGTCCNAAAAAGTTTGTCAAATTCTGATACAGTGAGTCCATTTGAAACCTCCCATTTTTGAAGTTTGTTATTTTCTAAAAATAAAAATTCCGCAGTCACTAAAGTCAAATTTGGCGATCATTTATTGAAAATATAATATAATTAGAAATCAAACAGGAATGAGAGAAGAAATCAGAATTTACAGAGTTCACTGACCGATTACAACTGTTGGGATGTAATTTTTCTCACAAAACAACACAAACATTGAAATCGCCATGGTTTCAATTTTTCTTTTATGGTATGTTTCAAATGGACTCACTGTATATTGTTCTTCCGAGGTCTTCAATTATTATTGAAACACTTGGTAGGTTTGGGAACAACATTGACAGTGCAGTTAAAAACTCAATAAATCTAAATTTATTATCAGCGTAAAACACTCCAGTAATATTTACTGATCTGAGAATGTACCGTTGTATTGTTTAATGAAAGTTGTCATTTTGTTTCAATGAATTGATGACAAGTAGAAGGAATGAATAATGTACTGCAATGAGTTTCATTTCTATAAAATATTTGTAATATTTTAATAAATAATTAATAAATGTAACTTTGGCGTAGAGTTTGCAGACTCACCTAGTGGTAGGACTTTGCCAACAGAAACTCTGCTTAAGATTATTTTGAATTGTATCCCAACAAAAATGAAAACTATTTAAATGAATTACACTCCATTTTATGTGAATTAAGGTTTGGACTCAGGAGTAGGTGAGAGGTTACACGGGAAAGTGCTGAATTAGTCATCATGAGTTATTCTTCATCTCATCTGACTCAATTAATAGAACAACAGATTTTTGAAATTTTTTATTTCGCACTCTCGTCTTCCGCTTTATTGCAAGCTTCAACATAGCATGGGGGAAATTATGTTGAAAGCGGGAAAGGTTTATGGTCTTCAATTTGGGAAACCCTGTACAAGAACTAGTTTACCGCAAGACTCTGGCTCAATGGCTCTTTCTCTGGCTCCAACTGGCTCACAAAAATTTCTGAGCCAGAGCCAGTGCATGGCTCTGGCTCATGTAGTAATTTTGAGCCATGGCTCATGAACCAGCTCAACGAAACTTGTGAGCCATGGCTCATGAACCAGCTCAACGAAACTTGTGAGCCATGTCTCAGTGGATCAACTTTTCCCCTAAATTCTCCCACTTTTCCCCTAATTTTTAATTTTTTTCTTCCAAATCATTTTTTTTTAATTTTCAGAATTTTTGGTCACTGAAAGTCAATTTGCCTTTAACCAGTTCATAATTATAATTTTTGTTGGCTCATTCTCTCTGGGTCATTCTCACTTGTAGCAAAATGTGCATATTAACGAAAAAAAAAAATTTTTTTTAATGTTGAACCATGAGTCATGGCTCACTGAGCCATAGCTCTGGCTCATGAGCCATAGCTCTGGCTCATGAGCCAACTCAACAAAAGTGCGGAGCCAGAGCCATGGCTCATGAGTTGGCTCACCGCTCGGGTGAGCCATGACCCATGGATAATTGAGCCAGTGGCTCTGGCTCACGCCAAAAGCTGAGCCATGCGAAACACTAACAAGAACATCACTTTTCTAAAAAAGAGCATTGGAGAAATAGTATAACTTCCCATGTTCTTATGGTTTTGCCTAGCAGTGTATAATATATTTTAGTGAGACTCATTCGGGCCGGTTTAAAATTTCAAAGCGGTTGGCGCCTCTTTGAATCCAGCATAAACACAAAAAAAAAAAAAGATTTCTGAGTTTGGGGTACGCTGACACTACATTGTCTATGCTTAATGACTTAAAAATTTCTGAAATCGTTTTTAATTATTTAATTAATAAAAGTGTTCTTCTCGGTAGTTTAGTTAATTTAAAACTTTTTTAATTTTAATGTTAATTTATATTTTTTAAACTTAACTGTTCAAATATTCTAAAATATTATATTTTAGTGTAGCTGGTGGATTTTATTACTATGAGTGGTTATACCGTGGTACATATCGAGGGAATCATAGAAATTATAACTTGTCATATTACTTGGCAATTTACAATTTACAATTATTTCCGAAGTTAATTAATTAGCTGAAAATGTAGGATGAGTAAATTTAACAGAACTAATTAAAAACTGAATTTACAAAGATGTGTTATTAACTCTCTGCTTTCGGAAGGATAGCTGTTTTTGCTCTACTAGAAACTAGACTCACAAAACACAACTACAAGTGACGCAAATTCAAAACCCGTAAACTTTTCCAAAGAATATAGATTTGCATGAGTCAAAAAAAATTTTTTTTTTTGTCTAGAAAGTGCCCTAGGGTTGATTTAGTTGACGGAATAATAGTTATGCTAAGTTTACTAATAAACCAGTACTTGCTTCAAAATAAATGATACATATATACCGATAGCCTTTGCTCTTATTCTTTCTTTGTACTTTGTCTGTCAACAACATAACATACAAAATAATAAACAACATTGTGAAAAGTTCTAGAAAGTTTTGTGTCTCTTTTTTTATAATTTACTAACAAATATTTTCATCAAATAAAACAATACTTTATTCTATGTTATTAGGTTATATAATTAACCTTGGGTCTGTTCACGAATCTAACCTTGCCAATTTTGAATGTAGGTTTTGTTGTTAGCAAGTGGTTGCTACGTGATAGATGATTTATTAAAGCACTACAAGTTCTTTTGGTTTTCTCATTCATAAATAGCAAATGGAAATATTGTCAATTCTACCGAATTTCAAATATTTATAGTAAACTTTTCCAGCCTAAAAAAATTTTTTTTTTTCACAAAAGTTTCACAAATTTATCTTAGTTGTCAGTTTTTTTTTTAATTACTGAAGCGTCAAAAAAAAAAGACTTAAGGATAAGCTTTAATACAAATTAGGACAAATTTAATTCAATTAATTATACTAAAATCGAATCAAAGTTGACAATACTAGACTGACAAACCTTGAAAAGTCACTACTGTGAGCTAATTGGATGGGAAATTCAAGGGTTAATCAATCAACACATCCCCAAGTTTCTATTGAGATGTCCTCAGAATCATCACCACCAACAACGCAGACGCACTCTTGTAATGATGGTTGCCCTCACAAAATTGCCCAACAAGGGAACTCTATAAATTTGTACAACTTACTAACGAAACTGAAGAGTGAGAATGATTGGGCTGAAATAAACCTACCTGATGAATTTGGACGGACTGTACTTCATTATATAAATTCAATAAGTGAGCTACTACTGACAAAATTCAAAATCATGAATATAATTTTAGATAAGATTTGAAGTAAAAATTTTAAATTTTCATTTTAGAATGTAACTGTGAGACTTGTTTGGATGAAGCAGAACGTTGTATCAGTTGTCTAGTTTGTGATGAGCGAATTGATATTAACGCTCAAGATGCTGATGGAAATACTGGACTTCATTTAGCAATTCTTTCAAGAAATGCCAAATGTGCGAAACTCCTTTTAGCTAAAGGAGCCGATGTTTCTATCAGGTTAGTAATAACTTGAATTTTTAATAAAATGTTTTCTTTTTAAATTAATACTTTACATTGTTCTAATTTTAATTATTCTTATTAGAAATAACAATGATCAAGAACCGTTAGTATTGATGGCTCAACATTCTCCGGAAGTAATGATAAGTGTACTCAATCAAGCAGTAAATGTTGAGAAATATTATCCAAATTCCAAGGATTGTGTCCTTCGATTGGATTTTGGGTGGGTGGGATTTCTAATCTTTTAAACAATCAAAATTAATTTAATAATCAAAAATTTGAATTTTTGAATTTAGTGCAGTAATTGGCTACGCTAACAAAACTCAAAATTTACCAAATTCACCTTATCACCGTGAGCTCTCACTCCTAACTTCAGTACTATGTACAAAAAAATCATCAAGAAAATTAATACTTACACATCCCCTCGTCGTGCTTTTTCTTGATCAAAAATGGCGTCGTGTGAGAAAATATTTTGCAACTGTTTTTGTTTGTTACGTAAGGCCATTTTAAATTCATTTTAACATCATATAGGTAACGGGCATCAGAAAACGTATTATGCCGTACGGTTTAAAAATTTAAAAAGAGCATAAAATAGACCAACTTTTATCATTAAGGCCTCATCGCAAGTTTCGCCGTTGAGTCTTAAGAGGTAAATAAATAAATAATTTTTTCTTCTTTTGTTTGTAGATCTTCTGGCTCTTAGCATACACAAGTTTTATCATCAAAGTTTATTTGGTGAGCTGTCCCTGTGAATATTTTTCAAACAATGTTATGAAAAACGTACCTAAGGAACGAGGTGATGACACAGAGGTCAGAGAATTTGATCAAGAATTGTCTCCACCGGAGAAACTGAATCGATGTCACTTAGAAACTGGATTTACATTTGATGCATTAGTTATTATTATGCTTACATTGATCATGGCAATTAATGAAATAGTGAAAGCTATTGCTACTCCAAAGCTTTATATAAGAAATAAGCTAAATATAGGATCTTGGGGACTCATTTTAATGGTTACTCTAACTATCGGACCAGTTATCATGGAAAAAAATAGCAAATTGGAACCTTGGCAATACCAAGCAGCTGCAGTAAGTAAAAAATAAACTTTATCTTTCATTTCATATCTTAATTCAAAACTATTCAAAATTAACCCGTATAAAGTTGGCCATATTTCTCTCTTGGGCTTTCATTTTGCAACAACTCGGGTCAATCCCATCGCTTGGGAAATACGTTGAAATCCTAGGACACGTAAGTTTCAAAAAAAAAAACTTTTTTTTTTGTATAAAAATTCAATTTCATCCCAGAAATTATTGGCATAATTTCATACTCATTATATTTTCCGCAGGTACTTAAGAGTTTTGGCCTATCTATGCTCACTTTCTCAGCTCTGTTCATAGCCTTTGCACTCTCATTCAACGTCTTATTCCCANGCAACAACTCGGGTCAATCCCATCGCTTGGGAAATACGTTGAAATCCTAGGACACGTAAGTTTCAAAAAAAAAACTTTTTTTTTGTATAAAAATTCAATTTCATCCCAGAAATTATTGGCATAATTTCATACTCATTATATTTTCCGCAGGTACTTAAGAATTTTGGCCTATCTATGCTCACTTTCTCAGCTCTGTTCATAGCCTTTGCACTCTCATTCAACGTCTTATTCCCANGCATAATTTCATACTCATTATATTTTCCGCAGGTACTTAAGAGTTTTGGCCTATCTATGCTCACTTTCTCAGCTCTGTTCATAGCCTTTGCACTCTCATTCAACGTCTTATTCCCAGGGGTGAGCAAGAAGAACATATCAAAAATTATAAAAAATTCAGTAAAAAATATGAAAATAAGTTTAAATTTTTTTTTTGATTTTGCACCAGACGGACGGATTTTCACATCTTTTCTTTGCCATTTTAAAATGTATTGTCATGTTCATTGGTGAAGTTGACTATCAAGATATGTTCTATGACAAAAATAAGGACTCTACTACTGGACCGATTGTAGGTCATGTCCTCTATGCAGCTTTTGTACTCATTGTAAGTTAAAATTTATTAACTTTTATATAAATTCAAACTGATTTTGATTTTATATTACTTTTTTTTAAGGTCACCATTGTTCTCATGAATCTCCTCGTAGGTTTGACAGTTAGTGACATTCAAACACTTCAACAAGAAGCAGAACTTAGTCGTATATTCCGACAAATTAGTGAAATGCTCAATTTGGAATTAATAAGTTTTTCCAATAGACTTGGTCCTATTGGTCATTTTTTACAAAAAACGACTTCAGTCACTGGTCATAAAAAACATACAAGTAGTAAGGAAAGGTTGGAAGATACAAAACCATNTTTTTACAAAAAACGACTTCAGTCACTGGTCATAAAAAACATACAAGTAGTAAGGAAAGGTTGGAAGATACAAAACCATTCTTATTACAAAAGTAAACTAAACCACTCTGCCCTTTACACATTTAATTTTTCAAAAATCCATAATTTCAATTCCATATCAATTGAATTGATATAAAATTCATAAAAAAAAATTTTTTTTTTTTTTTAGTTTGATGTTTCGTATTCGACCAAATGATCCAATGGATACANATTCTTATTACAAAAGTAAACTAAACCACTCTGCCCTTTACACATTTAATTTTTCAAAAATCCATAATTTCAATTTCATATCAATTGAATTGATATAAAATTCATAAAAATTTTTTTTTTTTTAGTTTGATGTTTCGTATTCGACCAAATGATCCAATGGATACATCCGTTCCTGAAGAGTTAAAAGAATCAATGTTGAAGATAGCTATATGTAATTATCACCGTGATACCATAACTAATATCAACAAAAGTTTACGGAGTGACAATCATAACAACCAATCAGACAAATCCGTTCACTTCCGTACTTCACCTGTATCAGGATCCATATAAACATCAAAACATCATCCATGTAACCAATATCTTATCAACTTTCAACAAAATAAGAGTTATACAATTAATATTTTAAAAACTTCAAAAATTTTGAAATTTTGAAATTTCTCTATTACCTCAATTACATAATTCCTATAAGATGCGTTCAAAACCCATAAAATTTTTTTACAGTATTGAGAAAGTATTACCTATTCTTCATTTTTCAGTTATGATCAGAGGGCGGATATATACTTTCTAAAAAACAGCGTTTTACTTACTTAAATATTTGCCAAAAAGCAACGAAATACTGATAAAAAAANTTACCTCAATTACATAATTCCTATAAGATGCGTTCAAAACCCATAAAATTTTTTTACAGTATTGAGAAAGTATTAACCTATTTTTCATTTTTCAGTTATGATCAGAGGGCGGATATATACTTTCTAAAAAACAGCGTTTTACTTACTTAAATACTTGCCAAAAAGCAACGAAATACTGATAAAAAAGTATAAAATAATTAACAATACTTTGTTATTTTTGGTAAGTATTTCCAATTTTTTTTAATTAATTCACTTAATTGAAGCCTAAAAACCCGGTTGTATGCTAATTTGGAGCATAAAAATCGAATTATTTGATTTATGGGTTAAGGAATGATAAATTTAAACACTTTATCGCAGCTCCAATACATAAGTCAGATGATTTTTATATAGTTTGAAGGTTAGATTTAAAGATATTTTCATTAAATTTTTCTGAAAAAAAAAGAAGTTGGTTTCTCCAGAAAGTATACCATTATTTGGCACTCTTATTAACCGACGTAAAAGCATGTCTTTATTATAACTGGGACCGCGAAAAAGCGTTTGTTGCAACTGAAGGTTTGGCTTAAATCTTTGGGTCCCGACTGCACAATTTAGTCCAATTTTTTTCGGTCCCTCGGAATTCGCCTTACCGAAAATTTAATGTACGCATAATTTAATTTTAAATATACTTCTTTGAACAAAATTGTGAACTGTTACGTTCTGCAGTTTATTTTGACTGGCAAATTTAGAGCGAATATGAAGAAAATTATCGCCGAAAAACGATTAATACTTCAAATTACTTGACAAAGTACTTTTTAATTACTTAATATTCAAAATTACTTTCGAAAGTACTTCGTAATGCCTAAAAACCAAAAATACTTAAAATACTTTTTTATAAGGACATTCCATTCATCCTCAAATTACATGAATCGGAAAGATACGAAGTTACAGAGGTGTAGGTGCAATACCCAAAAAGAAGTAGATAAGTAAGTATCCGCCCTCTGATTATGATATACAGTAAAATAACAAGTTGAAAGAATAATAAATTATTAAATAAATATTAACACTTTGTTTACTTTTGAGTACTAATTTTTTGTAACTTCGTCAGTGGCTTAAGTAGATGAAGATAAGGCTCGTGAAACAATACTGTAGAATTTTTACTCCAACCTTAGTGTACTGTAAGTGTTGTTATTCATACAGGTAAAAAAAATATAATATAAGTTTGTAGTTAAAACAATTTAAAATGACTAAATTGTAAGAGTAAGGGACAAAAGTCATTAGGATCAAATATAAGTATATGAAAATTAATATTTTTAGTTTAGTATGATGAGTTTGAAAATTGTTATGCAGAACATTTCCAAGTTTTAATTTTCAATATACCTTATCACGACTTTACTCTGTATTAACTAGAACTAATAAATTGCATTGTCAAGTGAGATAAAAAATTCAGGAAAAAAAAAATTTTTTTTTCAACCAATGAGACAAGAGGGTTAGTCAAGTACAGACAAGTGATCAAGTCTTTTCATAAATCAATGCTCAAATATTATTATTATCACATAATTTGATTTTTAGTAGTACGTCAAATTTATATAAAAGTTCAAAAGTGTACTTACTATACGTGTCTTTGGTATGAATTTTATAAATTTTCAAATAATTTCTAAAATTTATTTTAATTTTGGGTCAGTTGATAGAATTTTTTGAAAAAAAAAAAAAAAANATTTTCAAATAATTTCTAAAATTTATTTTAATTTTGGGTCAGTTGATAGAATTTTTTGAAAAAAAAAAAAAAAAGTCTTATTTTCATATAATAGTGTATTTAAAATCAAAAAAAAAAAGTAAAAATAGTATNAAAAAAAAAAAAAAAAAGTCTTATTTTCATATAATAGTGTATTTAAAATCAAAAAAAAAAAGTAAAAATAGTATAATTATATGAAGAAATCTTTATGAAAATGAGTGTACCGGAGAAGAAAATACCTGAAAGTGGTGGATTGGCAAGATTTGGAACTCTACGAGGTATCTTAACCTCAGCAAATGGTTCAATACCTCAAATACCTAAAACAAATCCCTCATCAACAAAAACAATTCCACCTCGACCAAAGTCTCGTAGTTTTAAATATCCTGAAATTGTTGTTAATAATAGTAGATCACAAAATCCAAAATATCGTTGGGCATCATACTATAATACCTCATCATCTGAACAAACAAGTTTATGTGACAAAGATGAACAAACTGCTGGAAGACATGTCTGCTCTGATAAATGTGCAGCAACTTTGACAGAACTTCATCTTGCTGCTAAAGATGGAAGTGCTGAAAGAATTGAATTACTATTGGATAGTAATACTATAGATCCTAATGCAAGAGATTGTATGGGACAAACAGCACTCCATCTATGTTTGAAAGGAGGTAATAAAGTCTCTCAATGTTGACTTTAGACTCAAAAAGGTCAATGACCTTGAAAAAAAAAACTTTTTTGAGTTTAATTCTAAAAAAAAATTTGAAAAATTTCAAAAAACTTCAAAAAACTTCAAAAAACTTCAAAAAACTTCAAAAAATTTCAAAAAACTTCAAAAAACTTCAAAAAAAAAAATTCAAAAAAACTTCAAAAAGCTTCATTTTTTTTTGTATTTTAGAATGTAATTGTGATGCTTGTATTGCAACTGCTGCANAATTCTAAAAAAAAATTTGAAAAATTTCAAAAAACTTCAAAAAACTTCAAAAAACTTCAAAAAACTTCAAAAAACTTCAAAAAAAAATTCAAAAACTTCAAAAAGCTTCATTTTTTTTTGTATTTTAGAATGTAATTGTGATGCTTGTATTGCAACTGCTGCAAATTGTGTAAGCCTTCTCGTCAGATCTCCAAGATCCGACATCAATATTCAAGACAATGAGGGAAATACCTGTTTACATCTAGCAGCGGAGGTACAATTTGAAATAAATTTTCATAAAATTTTCAACCAAATTATGAAAATTGGTATTTAAAAATAAATTTTTCCAACTTTGTTTTTACATTTCTACTTTCTAGAATCAAGCGACACAAGCGGCTGAAATTTTACTTTACAACGGAGCTGACGTTTCTATCAAGTATATACACTGTGTTTCAAATTATAAGTCGTATTTCCCGCCAAAAAAATTACTCAAAAGCATAAGTAGAAAAAACCCGCCCCAGCCCAGTATTTAGTTTATTTCAACTATTACACAAAATAGTGTCAGGTATTCCGCAAAATGGTCTATTTCCCATTGNAGTTTATTTCAACTATTACACAAAATAGTGTCAGGTATTCCGCAAAATGGTCTATTTCCCATTGATTTTTTTTTTAACTCCTCACTGACAAATACGACTATAGTTGAAACACAGTGTATTTATTTTTTGTATAAATAAANACAACGGAGCTGACGTTTCTATCAAGTATATACACTGTGTTTCAAATTATAAGTCGTATTTCCCGCCAAAAAAAAATTACTCAAAAGCATAAGAAGAAAAAACCCGCCACAGGCCAGTATTTAGTTTATTTCAACTATTACACAAAATAGTGTCAGGTATTCCGCAAAATGGTCTATTTCCCATTGNAGTTTATTTCAACTATTACACAAAATAGTGTCAGGTATTCCGCAAAATGGTCTATTTCCCATTGATTTTTTTTTAACTCCTCACTGACAAATACGACTATAGTTGAAACACAGTGTATTTATTTTTTGTATAAATAAACNTTTTTTTTTAACTCCTCACTGACAAATACGACTATAGTTGAAACACAGTGTATTTATTTTTTGTATAAATAAACAAATTTCCGTTGTAATATGTAATATTACTAATATTTGATATTAGGTCAAAGACTGGAATAAAAGCAGTAAAATTAATGGTAGAAAAAATCCCAGATGCTATGGAGTGCTTACTGAATCGAGCTGTTCGTATTGAAAAGTACAATGCATCAAATGCAAAATGTGAAGTAAAATTGGATTTTGGGTGAGTTAGAAATTTATAAAATTTCATTATATTTTAATGAAAATTCGTCCACATGAAATTCGTGTAAATTAAAATTTTTGTAAAAAGAAATTTGTTTTAAATAAAGTTTCAATTTTCAATGTTTTCATAGATTTAATTTTTTCAATATTTTCATAGTTTCTGTTAACCGATTTTATTTTTGTATTAATTTAATCACTATTATATATATTTTATCACTTGTTGTTAGTTTTCAAATTTCGCCGAATAGTGATGCAATTTCTAAAAAATTACATGTAGACGAATTTTCATAAAAACNTGTTAGTTTTCAAATTTCGCCGAATAGTGATGCAATTTCTAAAAAATTACATGTAGACGAATTTTCATAAAAACACAAAAATTATCATATTTTTTATGATTAACACACCTGCACCTGTATTAATTAATTAATTTTTTTTTGTTTGATTAACTCAAATTAGTGCCATTGTTGGATACGATACAAAAGTCTACTCTCGAGATAGTAGTAGAAATAATAAATCTCCAACAATAGATTCTACTCAAAAAGGTTATCGTNAGTAGAAATAATAAATCTCCAACAATAGATTCTACTCAAAAAGGTTATCGTAAAGAAACTCAACTCCTTACACTCATTTTGGAATCTGCGAGTCGAACCTCCCGCAAAAAAATTTTAACGCATCCTCTAATTGCTATATTTCTTTATCAAAAATGGCGTCGTGTGAGACCATTGTTTTGGGGAATGATACTTCTCCACGTAAGTTCCGTTTACGTCATTTTAACCTCATTCATTCAAAAAAAAGTACTTGAAAAAAGGAAATTATTATTATTTAATCGTTTAATAATTTGAAGATTATTATTATTAATAACTACTTAACTATATTCTTATAGGCTGCATTGTTAATTCTCTACACCCTCTACATCCTCGACGTTTATGTTATTAGTTGTCCCTATCGACCCAAAATTACAGAACCTGCACATGTCAAAGCTGCAAAAGCTGCAGGAATCAAAGAAGGTTTCTTGACACAAGAAAATGAAACAATACGAACACAGTATATTCAATTCTCTTGGTTTCAATTCTCTCCACAACTCAATCTGAAAGAAATTGAACTTGGTATGAATTTTTTTTTTGTAGAAAATTTCAAAGGTCATTGACCTCAATTTTAAAGGTCATTGACCTCAATTTCTAAGGTCATTGATCTCAGTTTCAAAGGTCGTTTGACCTCAATTTCAAAGAGCATTGACTTCAATTTTAAAAGTCATTGNGTCATTGATCTCAGTTTCAAAGGTCGTTTGACCTCAATTTCAAAGAGCATTGACTTCAATTTTAAAAGTCATTGACCTCAATTTAAAAGGTTGTGTGACCTCAATTTCAAAGAGCATTGACTTCAATTTTAAAAGTCATTGTCCTCAATTTCAAATGTCATTGACCTCAATTTCAAAGGTCATTGACCTCTATTTCATAGATCATTAACCTCAATTTCAAAGGTCTTTGACCTTAATTTCAAAAGTCATTGGCCTCAATTTTAAAGGTCATTGACCTCAATTTCAAATGTCATTGACCTCAATTTCAAAGGTCATTTGAACTAAATATCAAAGATCATTGACCTCAATTTCAAAGGTCATTCACCTCAAATATATATATTTTTTACATTTGACTTACAGGACTTCAGACGAATAAAGAGTGTCATTTGGAAATTGGTCCAACTGTTAAATCAATCCTTCTTTTATCTCTCACTACACTGATGGCTGTTAATGAATTATTCAAAATGCTTCCCGCTCCGCTCTTCTATTGGAAATCTAGTAACAACCAATTACAATGGAGTTATTTTCTTTTTATATACCTTACAGCATGGCCTGTTTTTATGGAACTACCCAATATTTCATTTTGGCAGTATCAAGCCGCTGCGGTAATTGAATACATAAAACAACTTATATGAATGTGTCATTATTTTAATTTTTATAAAAATTTCAAATACTAATTTTTAATAGTTTGGTTTGTTTCTGGCTTGGTCAATTATGCTTTTTCAAATTGGAAAATTTCCTAAACTTGGACTCTATGTGGAAATTTTAACACAAGTAACTAAAATTATAAAAAAATTTTATCTAACAGTATAGTTTAATTGAAAAAGTAATATTCTCATTCCAGGTGTTGAAAAATTTTGGATTCTTTATGCTAACTTATGTATCGATTGTCATTGCATTTGCACTTGCATTTTGTGTACTTTTTCCAGGGGTAAATAAGTCAAAAAAATATATATAACACAAATCTAAATTATTATATAACTTTTAACAATTTATTTCTATATTTTTCTAAGAATGCTCCATATTCGTCCATTCCACTTGCAATACTAAAAGGTAAGATCAAACTGAAATCTGGTAATCAATAATCCTCTAGATTTGACCAAAAATTAACAAAAAAAAATTTTTTAATATGTTTTGCAGTGATGATGTTAATGGTTGGAGAAGTGGATTACGAAAATTTGTTCTATGGAGAAGAGTAAGAAAAATTTGAACTAAAAATTAATTATATTGGAAATACACCTTTATAAAAAATTTTAGCGATATAAAAACTCTTATTTCTAAAAGTGAAAAGTATATTATATATATCCTGTCTTCTTCTTATAAACGTGTATTTCGCTAATATTAAAAAAAAAACAGGTTAATTATTAATTTGTTAATTTAGAGAATCCCCAGTGGATGATATGTTGGTAAGAGTTTCAAAATCATACCTAAAAAGTTCAATTTTAAGTTTTTCATTGTTATACAAATAGAATTTTATATTATTTTTTTACTTTTAGTATCCAATAACAGGCCATGTACTCTACGGATTGTTTGTCATCATGATAACAATTGTACTGATGAACTTGCTCGTTGGGTTAACAGTCTCAGATATCCAGGTAAGCCCTTAAATCTATTGTTTTTAGTAAGATTGTACTTGAATTTTCTAAAAATTATCCAGGGATTACAAAAAGATGCCGAAATAACCCGTTTATCACGTCAAATCAGTGAAATTTCACAATTGGAAGGATTTGTATTTTCAAAACGTCTACAATCAATCTTCCCAGGACGATTGGCATCATTTCTTCGAGATAGTATATTAGTCGTTCCAATACCAAAACCTCCAAAAAATCTTCCTACTACAACTACTTCAATTCCACCAGAGGATAAGTAAGCTAGATAATATTTTGGTCTCTAAATTCTAATTAGTTTCTTGTAAGTATACGAATGAAAATTTAATAGTTATCTGATTTTCAGCTGTTTCTTCACAATCCATCCAAATGACCCAAATGACAATTCAGCTCCAGAGTCATTGAAAATGAGTATTCTACGTGTTGCTGAATCGAGACATCGAATCAATCGAACAAATCATTGTAAAAATCATCTTCCACGAGATTCATATGTTGGAGACATTTCACCAATGTTTGATGAACCAGCTTTTTATACTCAATTGGGTGTATCACTTCCAAATTACAAACTTAACCCTCCACCACATTCATTATCCGTACCACATATACAATTAGATAGTGCGGATAACAAATTTTTGGAACTAAACTATGGAAGAGGAAATAAAACAACTGATGATATTCCACCAACTAGACGACGGAGTATGTCAACTCAACCTCCGCTTGAATATATTGGTAGACGACTTGAGGAGAAAATTATGGATCGAATGAAGATTCAAATGGATGTCCTATACCAAAGAATTGAAGAAAAAATTAATGAAATGAAATAATTTAAATTTATAAAATTGATTTTCAAATTTAAAATAAAAATCACTTATATACTTATTATGCTTTATTCCTTTTCCCAGCGAAGAACTCATCAATAACTGATTCGTCATAATATTTGTTGTATTTCATAAAACCTCCTCTGAATTTTGGTTCTGGATCGTTAGGAGTTTTGAGTATTCCTATCATTACCAATAAACAAAAACATGTTAGCTGTTAACCATACTCTAGCTAATTAAAATTTTCAAACTGATGAGTTAATCTACCTGCTAGTTTAGCCATTTCAACCAAATAACCAATTCTTTTCTGTTGAGTCTTGCATAAACCAGTAACATCTCTTTGTAAAATGTCTCCAGAAGGATCCAAAAATTGATGTAGAATTAAAACATCCTGAATTTAAAGAATGAGAAAGAACTATCAGTAAATCAAGCTCAAACTCTAGTAATTTCTTATTCGCCATTATTTTTAAGCTTAATTAGGTTCATCAATTTTTTACTCACAGTATGTTTTACTTCTAGTCCCAAACGACAAAGTGAACAAGCTTTGGACTTTTGAACATCATCTGGTATAACCACCTTTTCCTCTGGATTAAAATATTCTGATTCTTGAATTTTTTCAAAGTTTGCTAGAAATTTTGTACGTGAAGAATTCAGGTAAACCCCTTCAATTGTAATTGTTTTCCCATCTTCTGATACAGAATGAATAACTGAAACAAACAACAACCTTTTTCTACAGAAGTCATAGACATCAACTCCTTTTGTTGGAGTAAAGTCTAATTTGACTACAGACCTGACCAGACACGACACAAGCAATAAAGCAGCTTATCTAAAAGCCTATTTTACTAATAAGATGGAATAAAACACTAAATCTTGGGCTATTATGATTTTCTATTTGGCTTTAGCAATTAGCGCTAGATGCCTTATTTGAGTCATACCGCTAACCATATAAACAATATACCGCAAACCGTGTAATTAATAAGTGTTTCATTTTCATTTTACTTACTCTGTTTAAGATGTCGTGGAGTTGACAAGGTGAAACTTCTATTCAAGAGTCGTTGAGCTGCTGAATGATGATGGGTTCCAATCCAGAGGCTGATTTGCTGTAATCTCCCAAAACAATTCATTATTGTTAAGTTTTATAAAATTTGTTACAAAATTACAATTTCAAAAAAAAACAATATTCAAAATTTTAAATTCACATAACAAAATGTTCACTATAGAACTTATAAACAACCTCCAACGTCCACTTTTTAGTGCTGGGCACCAACATTGCACTGTAGACTGTACCGCACAAGTTTGCTATAATAAGGAATAGTNAAACAATTTTCAAAATTTTAAGTTCACATAAACAAAATGTTCACTATAGAACTTATAAAACAACCTCCAACTTCCACTTTTTAGTGCTGGGCACCAACATTGCACTGTAGACTGTACCGCACAAGTTTGCTATAATAAGGAATAGTTAATCTTCTAAACTAACTATGAGCCAGTAATTTTTTTTTTCAAAATTAATTTTTTGAGCTCTGGTGATTTTCGTCTGAGTCAGAGCTACTGACTCTGACTCGCTAAATGTTTGGAGTCGACTCTAACAGTCATGACTCTGACTCCTTGAATTTTTTAGGAGTCGACTCGACTCAAATCAAAAAATTGTATACGTTTAGTCAACATTCCTTGATAACAAAGTTTTTGTTGTCAAGAAATCATACGTTTAGTGATGAAGTAGATGAGAAAAATACAGAAAATAAGTCTGATAATGCTCATTTACGGATGTTTTATAGGAGTCAAGACTCCCAAGTCTGGGAGTCGACTCCCAGACTCATTACTCTGACTCTCTAAAACCCTGCGAGTCAGAGTTATGAGTCAGAGTGAGAGTCAAAAAGAACACTAGACGCTAGATAATAATTGACATGAAAAGTATTTACTGTTAAATTGTTTCAAAATATGTACTCAAAAAGTAGGTGAAGCCTATCTTCAGAAATTATTTTCTTATAAAAACATATAAAAAATGAAGCGATAGTTTTAGAATAGCCCGCTCGCAAATTCAGGGAAGTTATGTCAATCAATCGAAAATTTGGCGTTGATTGACATAACTCAATCAAAAATTTGACAAACAAATTATTGGTAAACAAGTTATTTTTCAAAATCAGATTTTTCAGGCAAACTTTAAAAAAAAAAGTTAAGAAAATTATTAATCTATACTTTTTAAATTTGTTGTCATTACATTTTCCATCCGTTGTTTTTGAAAAAGTTTATTTCTCAAAACCAATATATTTGCATTTTACTTTCATTNAAGTTAAGAAAATTATTAATCTATACTTTTAAAATTTGTTGCCATTACATTTTCCATCCGTTGTTTTTGAAAAAGTTTATTTCTCAAAACCAATATATTTGCATTTTACTTTCATTTTTTCGTAATTTTGTTCAATTTTGCTCCCTGATGTAATTGTGGCATTAGAGCATTAGACTACACGGTGACAACAATAAGGAATAGTGGGTAATGCCCAATTCCTTCTCATCGCCATCCTTAAAGTCAGCGAGCAATACGGTTTCTAGTACAATCGAAAAAAAACTAAAACTTTAAAATAAGCTCACATTTGAAAATTCAAATTTGGGTCTACCGCCTTCAAAACTTGTTAAATTTGCCTAATACATAAGAAAACGTAAAAAATTTCATTTTCACACAAATTCAAATTTCAAACTTAAATTTAATAAGTTTTTAGCTTTTAAAAACTTGAATAATTGTGAATCGTTATAATTAATTTAGTTACATTATTATGAAGTTAATCATAAATCATAAGGTAATAAATAGTCCGAAATCTGAAGTTTCTCCCTCTTCAGCCATGAAGCAAAATTATGAATTTTTTCCAAACTTTGAACAATCGTTCTGTCTGCACCAGAAATATGAAAATGATGATGTCGGAAAAATTCCGNCGGAAGTTTCTCCCTCTTCAGCCATGAAGCAAAATTATGAATTTTTTCCAAACTTTGAACAATCGTTCTGTCTGCACCAGAAATATGAAAATGATGATGTCGGAAAAATTCCGCAATTTCTGTATGCATATCNAATCGTTATAATTAATTTAGTTACATTATTATGAAGTTAATCATAAATCATAAGGTAATAAATAGTCCGAAATCTGAAGTTTCTCCCTCTTCAGCCATGAAGCAAAATTATGAATTTTTTCCAAACTTTGAGCAATCGTTCTGTCTGCACCAGAAATATGAAAATGATGATGTCGGAAAAATTCCGCAATTTCTGTATGCATATCNGCAATCGTTCTGTCTGCACCAGAAATATGAAAATGATGATGTCGGAAAAATTCCGCAATTTCTGTATGCATATCCTCTGTACTGAAGCAATCAGTAATCGTCTTCAACAATTGAGTTGCACGCCCACCTTCCTATAAAAAGTACACATAAATTTATGCCCTAGAGCTGATATTCCAAGAAAATTCAAAAATTCAATTTCAACCAATCAGATTTGAATATTCAAAATTTCCTCAAATCTGATTGGATAAATTTGAATAATTCATTATTTTCTTAGGGTATCCACTTAAGACAGCCGGTACATTAGTACATCAATTATAATATACATAAAAATTCTCAATAAAAACATAATAAATTGTATAATTTTGACTTTTGAGTAGTTAATATCATACCAGTGCGTAACGATGTGCCANATAAATTGTATAATTTTGACTTTTGAGTAGTTAATATCATACCAGTGCGTAACGATGTGCCAAAATATTAAAACGATCTTTAAAAAATTTCCAAGCAATGTGTTTTCCAATCACATTTGACACAACTGATTTCATGACAATTAGTGTATCTTCATGACGAACAAATTCAGAAACAGCATAATCAAGAATTTCATGAAGTATGACTTCATTCATACTAAATCCTAAACTTTCTAGAATTAAATTTCTTTCGTCTATTGACTCAATTGTTCGGAAGCGCTGTAATTAACAATAATTTTGACATAATANAAAATATTAAAACGATCTTTAAAAAATTTCCAAGCAATGTGTTTTCCAATCACATTTGACACAACTGATTTCATCACAATTAGTGTATCTTCATGACGAACAAATTCAGAAACAGCATAATCAAGAATTTCATGAAGTATGACTTCATTCATACTAAATCCTAAACTTTCGAGAATTAAATTTCTTTCGTCTATTGACTCAATTGTTCGGAAGCGCTGTAATTAACAATAATTTTGACATAATATTCATCAAAAACTAAAAAAAAAGGTAATGAATAGTTTACAGCACCAACTTACTCTAATTATCGCTTCAAATGTATCTTGATCACATTTAATCATTCCTGCTTTATACAGCACAGATCGTGATTCCATTGGATAGAATTCACCATTCATGAATTTTTCAAATCGTAGGAAACCTTCTTCTTCACATTCTCCATGACCTAACATAAGCAACCGAGTAAGTACAAGTTCTCGTAATTTGACATCGTTGTTTGCTATAAAAAAATAACAATCAATTAACAATCAATGTGTTATTTTTAATTATATACAAAAAATTATTAAAAAACTTTTTTTGACTTACATTCTCCGTCTACTACATCCCAACCAACTTTGAGATAAATGTGTTTAAAAATAGATTTTGCAAAAAATTTGAATTTTTTATAACAATCAACAGGATAAAGTAGACGATCAAGTCCATTGATAACCGAATCAATTTGTTTCCAAACAAAAAAATTATCTTCATCTACAAAAGTTTCCAAAATGGTGAGTACCTTGAAAGGTGAATAACAAAAATTTGATCAAAATTTCAGTTATTTAGTCTTAAATTGTCAAATGATAAGTGATTTCTATTGGAAATTTGATGCTGAATGGAATGCGCTAGGTCCCAGCTCTCTAGGTTGTCACCATATAAAGATATATGCCAAAAATCACGATAAAGACATTTTGCCACGAAATTATTTAACAAGTTTCAAACTCATCGCGATATAAGTTGATAGAGAGTCACTTAAATTGGTAACTGATAAGCGATTCCTATTGGAAATTTGATACTGAATCGAAATCAAATGCGCTTGGTCCCAGCTCTCTATATACAGTGCACGACGGTTATAAGAGCTCACCTCCGTCGCCTGGAAATGCTGCTCTTGTAGCCGTTTGTTCTTACAACGCTTATAAGAGCAGGATGTTCTTATAAAAAGTATATGGCAAAAAAAAAATTTATTTTCCAAAATTTATTTTTTACTAGCCACTCAGTTCGTCCAACGATCCTTTTCCTTGACTAATTATTTATCAAAATAATTAGTAATTTTGGACTAGACTCTACTAGCAATTCTACGCTCTAATATTACATTTTCAATTGTAGATAATTTCAATTCTAAATCTCCTGGCATCTCGGCTTGATTACAAATATTTTTTGAGTGTCGAGATACTCTCTGCTCTTATATCCAACTCCCGCTTCAAAAATTACCCAACAAAAGGCTGTTCTTATAACCGTCTTGTTCTTATATGCGTTGTTCTTATAACGCGTTAATGCCCCATGCTAAATGCATTAGAGCAAACCAAACACGCAAAACTCTGCTCTTATAACCCGAATGTTCTTATAAAGCATGCTCTAATAAACGTCGTGCACTGTATATATCTTTATAGGTTGTCACCATATAAAGATATATGCCGAAAATCACGATGCCACGAAATTATTTAACAAGTTCCAAACTCATCGCGATATAAGTTGATAGAGAGTCACTTAAATTGGTAAATCATAAGTGATTCCTATTGTAAATTTGATGCTGAATCGAAAACGCTAGGTCCAAGCTCTCTAGGTGATCACCATATAAAAATATATGGCAAAACCCACGACAAAGACATTTTTCCACAAAATTATTANGGTCTTATAAAGCATGCTCTAATAAACGTCGTGCACTGTATTATATCTTTATAGGTTGTCACCATATAAAGATATATGCCGAAAATCACGATGCCACGAAATTATTTAACAAGTTCAAAACTCATCGCGATATAAGTTGATAGAGAGTCACTTAAATTGGTAAATCATAAGTGATTCCTATTGGAAATTTGATGCTGAATCGAAAACGCTAGGTCCCAGCTCTCTAGGTGATCACCATATAAAAATATATGGCAAAACCCACGACAAAGACATTTTTCCACAAAATTATTATAACTCACATCAACACAAGAATTAAATCCAGCTTCTGCAAATGCATAGGTATCATTCAGTAGTCCGAGTCTATCCATAGGTGGAAGAGCTTTTGAACGAACAGCTTGTAAAAATTGTCCAAACATTTCCTGTGGATACTTGACTCTGTAGAAACCTCTAATACCTGGATTTATCTTAAAAAAAAATTTTTTTTTTTGAAAAATAATACAATTTTTTTTTTAATTGGAATATAAATTTGAGTATTTTTCAATAATATTACCTTGTACCAATCCATTTCACTTATTTTTGGAAGCTTGAAGGAAACTGTTCGTTTATCCATAAGAAGCTCTNATTTTTTTTTTTGAAAAATAATACAATTTTTTTTTAATTGGAATATAAATTTGAGTATTTTTCAATAATGTTACCTTGTACCAATCCATTTCACTTATTTTTGGAAGCTTGAAGGAAACTGTTCGTTTATCCATAAGAAGCTCNATTACCTTGTACCAATCCATTTCACTTATTTTTGGAAGCTTGAAGGAAACTGTTCGTTTATCCATAAGAAGCTCTTTGATTATAACCTTTGGATTTGTACTCAATGAAATTGAAATAGGTATCATCCACAAATTATGTGCATTATGTGATTTTGCTGCCAAGTCTGTTCCAATAAAAACTTCTTGATGTAAAGTAATAACACGACCTTTATTTTCTGTTCTTGATGCAATGACCCGAATTAATGGAAATCCAGCTTGTTTTGTCCATGATGTCATAATAGCTGTGATTGGTTTGTCACTAACTTCTTCTAAAATTTCCCAAAAATTTGTTGCCGTTGCATTACCATAAGCAAATTTTGTAAGAAATTTTGTTATTCCTTGCTGAAATTTTGCATTTCCAATATATGTTTGAAGCATTCCAATTACAGCTGCACCTTTGTTGAATGAAAGACTGTCATGATTTTCTTTCAATTCTGATGGTTGATGAATCGGTGTTTCAATCATGTGGACATGAGACAAAGCATCCATTTCTAAAGCCTTGATGTATACATTTGTTACAAATCTCATCCACATTAAGTATTTTGGTTCTAAGATATCAATACTGTAGTATTCCATGAAGGTTCCAATGGCTTCATACAACCACAAATGTGTCCACCATTTAATTGTCACCTGAAAATTCAAAAAAAAAAAAAATTTTTTTTAGTAATTCTTAATTATAAAAAAAATTTTCGTTAAAAGTAATTTTTTGTCGATCATTACCAAGTTCCCTAACCATTGATGACACAAAACATGAGAGAGTGTCATGAGCGTATTGATTCGAGCATCCAAGTTTACTTCATCGACATTAGATTTAGTATTAGGAGGTATTAGTAGTCCACTTTCTTTGAATGTGAACAAACCCCAGCTATCCATGGCTCCAGGTAAATGTTTTGTTTCAGCAATTATATCCAATTTCTTCATTGGAAATGGGATATCAAAGTAATTGGTAAAAAAGTTTAAAAAAATTTGACATGTTTCAAGCATATAGTTGACAAAAATTTCATCCGGTAAATGTTCTCNTTTCAAGCATATAGTTGACAAAAATTTCATCCGGTAAATGTTCTCCATAGATACGACAAACAGTACTTTTGTTATTTTCTCCCCGATTTTCAATAAATTCAAACTGACCAATTGCAAAGGCAAGAAGATATGTTGACATTTTAGGTGTTGTTTCAAATTCTACAATATGAAGTGTCTTGTCAGAGCGATGAGGATATGTGGTTTTGATTGGCTGGGAATTAAATATAAAATTATTAAAGGTATTTCGAATATCCGGCTCCTAAAACTCTGCCGGATAGACTATCCGCCGGATACCGGATACTTATAGGTATCCGCGCGGATAATTTTCTAGNCCATAGATACGACAAACAGTACTTTTGTTATTTTCTCCCCGATTTTCAATAAATTCAAACTGACCAATTGCAAAAGCAAGAAGATATGTTGACATTTTAGGTGTTGTTTCAAATTCTACAATATGAAGTGTCTTGTCAGAGCGATGAGGATAGGTGGTTTTGATTGGCTGGGAATTAAATATAAAATTATTAAAGGTATTTCGAATATCCGGCTCCTAAAACTCTGCCCGATAGACTATCCGCCGGATACCGGATACTTATAGGTATCCGCGCGGATAATTTTCTAGAAAATTTTATCAGAAATCCTAAAAAATGAATCAATAATTTTATTAGATTTAATATATTGGAGTATATATTAAATGTATTAGAGAGTTTAAAAATTGACCCCTGCACGTTCGCGTGAAATGAGTCAAAACTCATCTTGTTTTAATTTAAAATTATGTGCAATACGAGCTTAATCAAGCAAGCATGCCGGATATCCGCGCTAGATATCCGATATCCGGCAATCAAAAAACGCCGGATATTTGATATCCGGCAAACCTGCCGGATATACTATTCGAAACATACCTAAAAATTATATAAATCAAACTTTAAGATGAATGTATTAAATTTAGGCTTACTGTATTACAAATAATTGTTACTGTTCTTGGTACAACAAAACTTATAGCAAATGTTGCCTTTAGTCCAGGTTCATCGAAACATGGAAAACATTGTCGAGCTTCAGCATGAGAAAATTTTGTTAGTGCATTATGATTAATTTCTTCAAATTCATTATGATAAGATGATGCATATAATCCATCCATATGAGACTCTTGAATTCGACCTTTGAAATTAATTATAAGAACTCCATGTCCTGCTGTTAGTCGTGGTGAGAACACAATGGTCATGCGTTGTTCAGCTGGATTTGAATTAAATTCAGCCGCTTCTTGACGAATTCCTGTCGCTTCATCTGCCCATACAATTTTACCGAGTAAGATACCACCGACATTCATTGTAACTGTCCGAGTTTCGTTTGGCATCTGAAAAAAACACCAAAAAATACAATTTAGATCAAAAATTTAGATGAAAAAAATTATTTTTTCTAAAATGATTGAAATTTTTTATGAATTACAATGCATTGAATGGCCACACATCCTTCGAAAATTAAATAATCAAGATTTGGTTTCAAGCAAAGTGTGTAATGAGTTGCTACTATTGTTTTTGGTAATTGATACTTGATATCTTCATCACCAAAATCAAAGATGCTTCGAGTGTATTGAAAATGATCAAATGATGACTCAGTTTTCTTAATATTACAAATTTTTTCAATAGGTACTCCCGAAGGAAAGCGAAAACGATGTGAGGCATGACGGCTTTTGCATGTCTTGAAAATAAGTTTCTTCATTCTGATTTAGTCCAAATTTTGGTAATAATTTAAAAAAACTTANAAAAAAATCAAAAAAAAAATAAAAAAAAAAAAAAAAAAAAAAAAAAAAAAAATTTGGCGTATTTTACATTGTTGCATTGTTGAATGGGTCAACCTCACCCGCATCCGCACAGTTGCCACTTTGTTGAACTTTTTGTTTAAAATTAACAAAATCTTATCCAAAATGATATCCCTTAGCAACATAACGCTCAGCGTTATGTCAGTGATATCAAATAATTGAACATTGACCAATAATAGGAAGGTGATAATCGTTTCATGAAAATAAACTCACTACTGATATGATTAGAAATTTTGTTTTTCATAATAATTATTATAACTAAAATCAACAGTTTGTTAGGATCTAGAGTATGTCAAAAATTACAATAATTTTTTCAATCAGTTATTTAGCATAATAATACTTAAAAAAGTGAATTTTAAGATATATAAGTGTTAACACTTCAAGTGCTAAGGATAAATTATGGAGACGAGTTATAGACGTCTTTACGATGTAGNAAATTTTGTTTTTCATAATAATTATTATAACTAAAATCAACAGTTTGTTAGGATCTAGAGTATGTCAAAAATTAAAATAATTTTTTCTATCAGTTATTTAGCATAATAATACTTAAAAAAAAAGTGAATTTTAACATATATAAGTGTTAACACTTCAAGTGCTAAGGATAAATTATGGAGACGAGTTATAGACGTCTTTACGATGTAGANATATATAAGTGTTAACACTTCAAGTGCTAAGGATAAATTATGGAGACGAGTTATAGACGTCTTTACGATGTAGAAGACGAACTTGAATTTCAAAAATATGAACTTTCTTGGAAAAGATTACATCAATGTAATGCAAAATTGGCCAGTAGTTCAGAAATGGCAACTTTAATGTCATTTTTTGCTGTTGTAAGTTGTACATCATTTTGCTTAAATTTATTTTAAAAAATTCCAAAAAATTCCTATTATAATTAGTTATTTATTAATTTAGACAGCAGCAGTTGAATTGAAATTAGTTGAAGGTGAAACTAATGAAGAACTTATAATTGCTCTAACAGTGACAACATCTCTACTTGTTGCAGTAACAATGATTATTAAAACAGTAACTTGTAGTATCATCCCTTACTTAGAATCAGTTATAAATGTTTCAGAAATTTCTGATGTTTTAAGATCTCCACATGAAGAATTGATATTTTTTATTAATATCACTTGGTTATTTGCAACAATTTTGTTACCATTTCTATTTGTCACTGATTTTATTATAATGACAATTATAAAATTTAGTTTTTATACAATGGAAGGAGTATATGCAGTATTGCTTATACTACTTCCACTTTTAATAATTATTTTAGCCTCAGGGGTTACTTTTCTTAGACAAACAATCAAACCTGACAAGGGATGTATTGCATTATCAAAATCAACAAAAAATNCAGGGGTTACTTTTCTTAGACAAACAATCAAACCTGACAAGGGATGTATTGCATTATCAAAATCAACAAAAAATGCAAAAAAATTTTTTGATAAAAATTCATCATTTGTTTACAGAAGAGGTAGTGATTGGTTATCTGAATCAATAGATTCTAACAGTACTATTAGTACTAGTACATATTGGGAAGAAAATAAATTACCACTTCTACAAGGTAGATCATTTACAAAATATTCCTCATTTGAATCCACGTTAGTAAATCCAAATATCTATTATGGATTTATAGNATTTACAAAATATTCCTCATTTGAATCCACGTTAGTAAATCCAAATATCTATTATGGATTTATAGATTAATATTATATTTTTTTTATACTAAAATGTTATATAATTTGTGTTTAATATGAAAAAAAAATANGATTTATAGATTAATATTATATTTTTTTTATACTAAAATGTTATATAATTTGTGTTTAATATGAAAAAAAAATATTTTTTTGTTGTTGTTTTTTTGAAATAAATTTTGCTTACTGTCGTTATATACATACTTTGGATTATTTCTCCATTCCAAAATATCTGCTGATATCTTTCATATCACGTTTGAGCCAATCATATTTTATANGATTTATAGATTAATATTATATTTTTTTTATACTAAAATGTTATATAATTTGTGTTTAATATGAAAAAAAAATAATTTTTTGTTGTTGTTTTTTTGAAATAAATTTTGCTTACTGTCGTTATATACATATTTTGGATTATTTCTCCATTCCAAAATATCTGCTGATATCTTTCATATCACGTTTGAGCCAATCATATTTTATATGAATTTTTTCGATAATGTGTCCCACTGCTAAATTCATTTCTTCAAACAAATCCATCTTGAAATAATTGGAAACATCCCTCATATGACCATCAGTACATAAGCATTCTGTGACAATTATGATCAAATCGTGGAGTAAATACGCCGAACCCTGATATAAAAAAAAAGTTTTAAAATTTTAGTACCAAGAGGGTTAAAAGATCCCTTTCGGATTTGTGCTATTGTTGGGCCCGCAAAAAAATACAACTTCGCATTCGTTTTAGGATGCAAAATTTTTTTGCTGGTATGGAAGAACTAAAATAGAAACAAATAGAAAAGCTTCCACAACAATGCAACACGCCAGNAGAAACAAATAGAAAAGCTTCCACAACAATGCAACACGCCAGAACGAAGTATTTAATTTTTAATGTTTGAGACTCTTAGCACGTGATGTAAATGGAGAATATCTTATTACCAAATTATTTCATATTTTGCATTGGCCTAGGAAATTCAACTAAAGTTGAGTTGAATCTTCATTCGTCTTTCCTTAAATCCCACTTTTCCGTAGAACACTGCAACACATATTTGAATTTAAAATGGACAAACATCAAGTCAGTAATGCAAAAATACATGCATAAATGGTGTTTCTGTCATTTTATGAAATGAAAGTTTATTTAAATTCTTAAGCTGTACCTATCCAAAACGAATTTGGGTAGGAACAGTTTTCTACGTTGAAAATTTCAGAATTTTTGGAATCGTTGTTTTTTAATCCTCTGAGAATGCGAAACTTTTATACAGTAAGAATTGGCCATAAGATATCCCTTATTGGTATACATCTTGAAAGTAGAAGAGAGGGGGAAAGCTTGGCAACAGTGCATAGTGACGTTATCATTTTGGGAAAATGGTGGGAACATGCACGTTAACGGCGCGGTACTTTTATTAGTGTTTTCTAGAGTTATGTTCTTAGGATCATCCATATTACTTTGAAGAGATGTCGTACATAAACTTACTTACAACCCACGTCATTTTGACAAATGGCATTTTTGTGTGCAGATTGTTAAGCACGAAATTACTCCTAAGTCTGAATTTCATTCAATGAGACTCATAGATTCACAGGTTAGTGACTTATTTTGCCATTTTGTCAGACACAAATTTTAAAGTGACAAAAGCATGACTCGGAGATTCACTTGGTCACCTAGGCCATGAGTTATAAATGAGTGACTCAAACTCACTATAGAATAAAAGAGGATTTTATTAATTCATGTATCTTCAAACGCCGAGACAGAGACAGTGACTCAGAGTCACATATAGCACGGAGAGTCACGAGGCACTTACCTCAGCGTCACGACCCGTCACCATNCAGTGACTCAGAGTCACATATAGCACGGAGAGTCACGAGGCACTTACCTCAGCGTCACGACCCGTCACCATATACTTTTAAATTGCATTAGTCCGTGAGTTTCGCTACAGTACAGTACAGTTCGCTACAGTTTGCTCATAAAATTCAGAACACTAATAGTGCAAGGCCTTTATAAAAAAACTTTACTGTATTTGTATATATTGGACATGTACCATTATTTTTGGTAGAAAGTAGTGAATATGCACAATTATTTTTGTTTGAATTTTTGGATGGGTACGACATTTATCCACGGACGGTAAGGATGACAAGATTTATGAAATTCTTCGTCCGTCAGCATTTGATAAGTTCAAATCGTGATTTTGGCGAAACCGTGCACAATATTAATTTGTTTTCTTTTTGGAGGATTATTATTTATGGAGGAACAATTAACCAATAAATCAAAATGAATTATCAATATTAATGCCATAATAGAGCCTCAGTTATGCTTAACCTGTATGTTTAAAGCGTCATTTTCCTACATTTGTTACACATCCACTATAAAATAGCAAGAAACGTTTTTGAGGATAAAGCAAGGTTAAAAACAATTTAATAAAAGTTTAAAATTGATAACAAAGAACATTATGACTGTTGCCCCGGCAACAAGACAAATGGACTGAATACTTAGAATCAACTCAACAAACGTAATAACGCGAGCGTTGTAATCAGCCGAATACGGCAAAAACTGTGCAACTCGAAAATAACAGTCAAAGTGGCAAAATTCAAAAACAAGTTTATGATAGTTTCGACGTTCAATTATTTCTAAGTCCAATTGTTTTCGTTTTGGTGTAAAGTATGTCCCGAACAAAGAGGGACAGCGGTAGCTCTACTTTTTCCTAAGTTGCAAAGGTTAGCGAATTGAGCGGGTTAAAAAATGGGATCCCTAGCTAACATACGCCAAATCAACATCCTTCAACCCTTTCTTTGTACCCCGGGCTGGTGTATAAGCTTTTGAAAAACGAATGCTAAGGCGGCAACTGAATTTATATTACAGTATACTAAACAATTTGTCCGCGTTACTGTAAATAATTCATAGTATTGAAAATGTTTGATTTGTACATTTTCATGTGAAAACAATTTGTATCTTATACAGTTTTCACCTTTTCCGGTTGCATAATTGCACAATTACTGGGCCCAGCGAAACTCCATAGTTTGGCATGTAATTGGGCCCAAAAACAGGCCTTATCCGAAAGGGTTCTGCTTGAAGTCCTCTACACTTAGTAAAGTTCCTGTAAAAACATTGAGCTTGATAAACATAACTTCCTTCCCTTCATAATTGGTTGGTCTAAATCCAAATATAATTATTCAAGGACGCNTGAGCTTGATAAACATAACTTCCTTCCCTTCATAATTGGTTGGTCTAAATCCAAATATAATTATTCAAGGACGCGGTTTCTTTGCATTTGCATAATCGCAAAACTAATTGGTGATGCTTAGGATCTTTACGATTTATGAAAAATGGAGCCAATTAACGCAATATTAATTCACATAATAACGCATAATATCAACGTAANTGAGCTTGATAAACATAACTTCCTTCCCTTCATAATTGGTTGGTCTAAATCCAAATATAATTATTCAAGGACGCTGTTTCTTTGCATTTGCATAATCGCAAAACTAATTGGTGATGCTTAGGAANTATAATTATTCAAGGACGCTGTTTCTTTGCATTTGCATAATCGCAAAACTAATTGGTGATGCTTAGGAACTTTACGATTTATGAAAAATGGAGCCAATTAACGCAATATTAATTCACATAATAACGCATAATATCAACGTAAACGCATAATTTATTTTGCGTCGTACTTTTACAGCTTTTAGTACATTTTGTAGAATTGCAAGAGCACATTGTTGTTCGAATACCAATAATTTGACGATTTTTATTTATCGAACATATTTAACCAATTTTATTTAAAAATTTTTTACTAAATTTAGAAATATCTGTGTGCGTTTATTTGTCGGGATACAAAATTTTTGAAATTCATGGAGCTCTAATTCAATTTATTTTCGATAAAGGAACCTCCGTGGTGCTCATATATACGCACACAAATTCTTCTGAAGAGATTGATGTGCATCATAAGGTCAATATAAGCTTTGAAATCACCGCGCATAATATCGCATAATTTTTTTGCAGATGGATACCAGAGTGGTGTTACTTTTGGTCCCAACATAGTATCTTTAGTCCAGTAGTATCCAGCTCATCTGGCCCTTTATCGTCTCCTGTCTTAAAACACCGAACTTTGTCCATAGCTGAGGAATTAAGTCTTTTCTCATTCTTATTAATCAAAATCAATTATTCATCCTTGGAAACTGTTTTTGTAGAAATTTTGTTTGTTATGTAATCAAATTAAATGGAGTAATTTTGCATTTTCACATGTCGGGGTATAGACGACTCAAACTTCGGATAATGTTCAAACAAGGATGGTTTGCTTTCGTATAATTTTTTATACCGGTTGGGGAAATACGACATGGTTCTTTTTGGAACTTACTTTTGAATCTCTCATTCTCACCAACTCCCCACTACACCATAAGCATAAGAATGAGAAGTTCAAAAGTAAGTTCCAAAAAGAACCATGTCGTATTTCCCCAACCGGTATGACCGTCTTGAGTCCTTATCTATTAAGACCACGACGGATAGTAGGTTTAACAAGATAATACTTGGTTTCACAACTGTCAACTACCGAAAGTACCAAAAATGTTGGAGTACAATTGAGCAAACATTTAATGGTAAGTATTCTCTGCATCGACATTGAAAGTAATGGTAAGTATTCTCTGCATCGACATTGAAAGTTTACCAAGGATTCGTTGGTTACTAAAGGAAACCGAACATGATGTGTTATGAATAATCGAAAAGTGTGTTTACACTTAATCCGAAAATTTTTTATTTATGACTGAAAATTCAATTAGTTTCAACCAAATAAAATGAAGTTAATAAATGTTTGAATTTGTGAATAGAATTTTCACTTTGGATATCCCAATTGCTTGAAACGATCGTGAATCCAAATTTCACATTCGTCAATACTGACCTTCCCGTCATGGTTCGTGTCCGCTTCTTTAACAAATTCTTCAAATGAAACTCCCTCTAGTCTCGGATCGTGAATGACAATGAGTTGAACGAGTTCGAAAAATTCGTCAGAAGAAATGAACCCGTTTCCGTCCTTGTCGAAGACAGCTGCTCGATGACACATCGCCACAGGCGTATTGTGTACAAAACTGAGAACGTCCATCGTCTCACCAAGTGGCATCTTACCTCCGAAGTTTTTGTCCCAGTATTGCATGTAAGCGGCAATTTGTTCCGGAGTTCGTTCGTATCCAACGCTTTCAATAAACAACCTAGTATCCTGTGACAAAATGTATCCTTCGTCGTTGTATGTAGGCATTGTCCGAAATATTGCTTTCGCTTCTTCAAGCTCTTCTTCGGTTAAAGGTACAGAAATATCGCGAGGCATTTTCTGTAATATTTGGGAGATTGCAATGTATTCTTACACTGTGAAGCAGCAAACCAGACTGGCAGTATATTAATATTTTAGTTGCCTTATTACACTGTTAATATATAAAGTTGTGGAAGGTAAAGTTTGCAAGAAGACAATTAAATTAGACGTGGCCAGTTCTTCAAGGTTATAGCCCACAATAACAGACAAGTTACTACAGTCCAACCACATATCTTAGTACTTAGGGTAGATACTTTTGGCCCCATGCCCAGAAGGAAAGTGCGCTAACAATTATGAGCACACAGCTTAAAAATTAATTTTTGTTACGGAAAAAGGGCAGCAGTTTGAAAATAAAGTATTGAAAAGTAGAAAAAAAAATCAAGTCTCTAGGATTTATGGAAGTAAAGTTGATTTTTTGAAAAGTTAAATTTTTTAATGTTCTTTTGAAATGTTAATGTCTAACATTTGGTACATCATCGTTTCAAAATAATGTCCAAAAGTTTGGAGTTTTTTTGCAGTGATCCTAAAGGCTTAATTTTTTTTTACTTTCTATCCTAATTTTCAATTTTTTTTTTGAAATATTACTCTTTCTATGAAAATATTTTTTAGTTTTTCTGAGCTGCGTAATAATTAATGTTAGCGTTCCTTTCTGTAGCAAAGAACATGAGGCCAAAGTATCTTCCTTATTCTAAGATATTTGGTTGGACTGTAAAATAATTAATTCAAATTGATCCTTAATTAAATTAATTAAAAATATTAGCACCTTCAGAAGAAACCAGTTTAGTTTGCAAACACTTTGTTTATTGATATTGAGTGGATTAATTTTTTTTTGAGTAAAGACTTCATCAGATTAAATTGACATACTGTCCCCTCCCCTACTTCGTCAGCCATAATCGAACCGATAACCATGAAAGTTTTTTTCGTTGTTTGAAGGTAATTGCTAAAGTAACCGCTTCAACTCATTCAATGAGAAATTCGTAATGCCGATATTATGCTTCATTCTCATTCGCTAATAATGCGCGTTATCATTCGTATTTTCAACGAATTAAGCTATTATACTTCCTCCGAGCGTTGTCATGGTATCTACGTAGATTCTATGTATAAATTGAATTGTTTGTTGAAAACTATTAAACTTAATTTGTAAATAATATTACTTTTGTCATGTTGTACTCAAAGATTCATTGGCTGATCATTAATAAAGTTTTGAAATTATATTTTACGAAATAATTAAATTGTTAAAATTGTGAGTGAAAATGTCGGGAAAAGATTCTGATGAGAAGCTTATCGATCTGGTTCTACCTAGGCGATGTCTACACGACAATTCCCACCGTGATTACAAAGACAATGAAATAAAAGAAAAAATGTGGATTGAAATTTTATCAGAGTTAAACCAAGCTCGTATGTAAAAGATTGAAAAAAAAATAATTTTTTTAGTGTTTATTATGTCCAATAACAGCCGCAGCATTGAAAAAACGTTGGGAAGAGATGCGACTACAATATATGGGGTTTTTGCAAAGATTGAAAAAACCAAGTGGTTCAGGCCGCGGAGTGCTACCATTTTTTCGTCCCGAAAAATCTTTGGCATTTTTGAAAGACGCCGTTGAATTGGAAGAGACGTATGCTTTTGTTTAGCATTATGTACTAAATTTTATGTGAATAAGTAAACTATGTTTGCATTTGCTAGAACATTCTCCAATTTGGAATATGAAGATTCAGAAGAGCAGAAGGAGTGGATGGCTGATGTTCCTTTCAGTGAGATGGAACTAATTGAAGCAGGGGCTGAAACGCCATTTTCAATCGGTACGTCAGATGAACCGAAAGTCCCTAGATTCCGTACATCCCCGACTGCGCGAGCTCATCGTAAGCCAGGAAAACGGAATCTGGATAACTTTGAAAAAGAAATCTTAAAATATGTTCAACCTCCAAAACAAAATGATGAGTTCGATGATTATGGTGACTTAGTACCAAGGAAACTCCGAAAGCTTTCTAGTGGAAATCGAAGAAGCTTCATCAAACTTCAAATGGGTATGAACAATTTGATTGGTGAAGCTGAGTTGGCTGAATTGGATAAGGAATAATATAATTTTCTGAGAATGGGTGTAAAATACATAAATATTACATTTCAGATATATGTAAGATATTTTGTTATGATGTATAATTTAATTGGATGTTTGAGAATACCAATTCTATCACACATTTGAAATAAATAACGAAAATACGCTATTGGATACTGCAAAATTAATAGATTTTTTTTACTAAAATTAGTGAAATTGTACCACAACTTTGAATTTGTGGTAAATTAGGTAGGGGTCAACTAAGGTCATTCAAAAGGTATCTTAATCGACTGAGAGGATCATTGTAGTCATTCTTCTGTTTGAAATCAACAGTATAAATCCCTCTCTAGATACCCAAACTTGACAGAGATAAATAGAAACAGATAATTTAAAATTTTTGATTCAGTAAATGGTCCATAATTCGTTAGGTTTTCACTAAAAAATGGTTGAACTCAATGGATTAAAAATGGCGACGGCGCTTATTTCCTGAGATAAAAATAATTAAGGTTATCGCTAGGGATGTAATGAATATTCGGCCTATTTTTCTAACGAATTGAACATGAATCCAATTGAACTAAAACGGCACAGTGACAACAGCAATTCAGAATTAAAGAAACCAGAGTCAAGATACCCGATTCTGTTACCCCAGTACCATCCACCAAAATTCTACTCCTCGGAACCAGTAAGAAAACATACAGTACAGTTCGCTTATAAGGAAGGCTTTTTTACGATTTTGTTTTTTGGTTTTTTTGTTGTTAGGTTCCTTTGTTTGTTTTTTAAGATTTGCTTTTGGCTATTGGTTTATTTTTTAGTTATTTATTTACTCGATCTATGAATATGTGTAGCATACGGAACAATTCACGATATGGTTCAAAATTAGATTACACGTGAGAAAAGGTGATGAATGGATCATTCAGTACTTTCCATTCCAAATCATCAATTAAATTGGAATATGTCTTGATGACTGATGTAATTCCCACACAAATGGCAGTCATATAACTTTCAGTTGAGTATTCAGATCCATGAATCGCAGTTGATGTTGATAGAACATTATTAGCTCCTGTTGGAAAATAAAATTTAGAATTAATAAATTGAAAAAAAAAACAGCAACGAGCAACGACATCGAAAGCGAACCTTAGTATGTTTTTTAGATTCTATAAAATTCTGCAATTGTTTGTAATGAGTAGCAATCTCCAAGATTTCATTTAGACCCATCCTTTCCGACGTATGTAGGACCTAGATCTTCAAATCCATTTCGATCTAGAACCAATGACAAAAAAATTCAGTCATGTGTATTCTGTTTACATCAACAGCGTTATTTTTTATAGAAGTGCTATATGTTCCTGTAATCTCAAGTGAGTCATACATCACCATTTGCATCGACCCAACTATATTAAATTAAACTAACTTACTTATCTTTAAAGTAAGTTCTTACAAAAATGTGCAATATTCCTCAAAACGTAATTCAGACGCACGAATGCAAACCCTGAGGCTGAGACCTTTCAATATATACCCCACTTACGCAGTATGATATATTCAGCCTAATATTCGGACGAATATTCGTTATTTGTTTGTAAAACGAAGCGAAGCTTCGTTATTTGTTTGTAAAACGAAGCGAAGCTTCGTTATTTGTTTTATGTTATATTAGGATTGATGATGATTTTCACAACTTGTATATAAAATATTTACGATCTGAACAGCTAACTAGAAAAATATGATAAAATTGATGAGACAAAGTTGTAAGAATTATATAACAATTGAAATTTCTTAATTTATACAATATGAACCAATAACAATTATTTAAATACCAATTCATTACCTTAAAAGTTATCTTTCAATACTGCATCCTTTTTACTAAATCCTGGAGTCCTGCCATACTACTAAACCTTCGTTATTGAAATAATGCATAAATTGATTTCTGACAGTGGAAGCCTCATTTGTATAGTTGTTACTTCCTTGTGCTGCTACTGAGTTCAGTAATTGCTCACCTTCAAAGTCAATTGGTATCGCTTCCAAGTTCTGAATTGTTCCGTGTTTTGATATTAGAAAATTATGTAGTATCACTGAGGCTTGAACAATTAATTTCACAAGAGGTAAGTCAGCAATTATAGTTGAATGTAGAATTCGGCAGCGGGATGATAAAATACCAAACGCACACTCCACCACCATCCTTCCACGCGAGTAACGGTAGTTGTAGATTCTGCGCTCCTTGGGAAGAAATTTTCCCGGGTAAGGTTTCATCAAGTTGAGCCTCAATGGGAAAGCGTCATCTCCAAGAAAAACGTGGGGCAGCAGTGATTTTCCTATCTGTTTTGGTGGGGGAATTGAGTGTCATTTCTTTTAATTTTTTTTCAAAACTGCATCTGCCAAAAACCACACTATCTGATTGTGATCCAGCAGTTCCTATGTCCACATAACTAGACTTGTAGTCCGCACTTGCTACAGCCATGAGTATAATAGAAAAATAATTTTTATAATTAAAATGTGTTGAGCCGGAATGTTGAGGAGCCTCAAAAACGAATATGCTTCCCATCTATAGCACCGGAAGCATTTGGAAAATTCCATTTTTGACGGAAACCTTTCTCATGCTCATTCCAAGTGTTTTCTGTCGGTGGTGGGAGATAGACTGGGCCTAATCTCTTCAGAATGGACTTTAGAACCTCCCGGACTATATTTGAAACTGAGGGCTGAGGTACTCTGTAATTGAATCCCAATGACGTTTGACTGTTTCCAGATGAAAGATATCTTCGTTATATCAAGTTAAATCTACATGAATAATTGGCGGCGTGGAGGATTATTTATAAAAACATTTAGAATGAATTATCTGAGAGCTATAAAAAGTTTCATATTGGCGAAAATTGGCCTACAATGGGTTTCTGGGCGACACAAATCTTGCTCTACAGACGAAAATATATGATCAAAGTCAACTTTCATCACCCTGAAATTATTATTTCAAATTAAACATGCATTCAAAGTTCTATGTTAAATAGAATATTAATATTGGACAATTACCTAAAATAACGAAGATGATACTCTGGATCTTTAGCCATTTCCTTCACCAAGAAGCTTTCACCATGCACCTCACGATTTAGTATTATTGGTCTAATTGAATACCTTCGTTCCTTCTTTTTCAATTTTTTTCGAATTCGATTGATCCATATCATTCTCAAAATCGACTGGTTTTGATTGTTTTTAACCATTATAATTATATAATTCTGTTCAACTTCTTCAAAAAGTTGACCTTCAATCTACTTTACGAATGATAGAAAGGGAAAACCACGGTTGCTGAAATACTTCAAATTTCTCAATTACACTTAATTCGAATGATAATTCGAACAATGCACAAATGAAAATTAATTCTCGAATGAAAATTTTAATTTCATCAACACTCGAATTAAGTATAATAGGTCAACAAAGTTGCGTAGGACACCTTGACAACATTAGAACGACATGCTTAGAAAAGGAAAATTAAGCATAATACCGGCGTTAAGCCTTTAAAGTATAAAACGGAAAACAAACAGACAGTTTTATCTCATTGGTTTTATATTTTTTAAAAAGAAACATTGTTTCCTTTTCTTTCCGTTTTCATTTACGGAGAAAACGAAACAGAAAATAAAGGAAGCGATAAATTATGTTTTACTGAAAAAAATTTTTTTTACTGAAAACTAGTATTAAAATAGAAGTACAATTCCAATAGTTAAACCGTCGAAAATCCAAGTTCGGCTGCGATCAACAAAAATTGTTGGTTTGGCTCACACAAGGTTTCGACTATTAGGTTAATCTAAACTTATATGACTAATCACAAGCAACGTTGAGAGAATCAATGGAATGCGGCATTGGCATTTTAGGCCAAAGCCGTATCCTATTGACTCATCGCATGTTTTTAGTTGGTTCAAAAATCATATAAATAGGCTCCCTCAGAACTAATCAGGATCTCACTTTGAGATCAGAAACATCAACCAACTAAATAAACTCTGTGTCATGTTACCCAGGACTTCAACTAAAAATCTTTTCACTAGTTTACCTTCACTACTACTTACACAGCCATCGAACCCTATTCAGGAAATCGGAATTCAATACGCCTTAAGTGTAAATTGAAACTCGGCTACTTCGAAACAAATACTCCGGTATCTTGAATTTCGACTTATCTGTGGTTTACTCTACTTTATTTTTGGTTCAATAGGTTCATTAGCAGCTATAGAAGATCTATATCGGAATTACACAGCCACAAGTACAATTACTGCAAATTTGACTCGGCTTAAAATCGACGGCACTGTGAATCACGTTGTTGCTAGAGGCCAGAGTATTTTGAAATACCTCAAAAAAGTGCAGCCGGAATTGCAATACAAATTAATTTCGTTAAATTCAGGTTCTTTGATACTAGAAACCAACGGTAGTTTGAGGACGTCGTACGGAGTTGAAATAAAGAGATCTCTTATGAACATTATGTCATAGAAAATAAAAAATTTTTTGTTGTAACCAGGGCCCATCATGATGACCGTTGTCTTCTTTTTAGCGAATCACTGAATGAGAGGATCTTTGCCTTATGTCTAAACTGAAAATTTAACTTAAAACTTTAAATAATCTATCCTTCACTTATTAAAAGGTTGGAAAAGTTTAACTTTTCTGAGTGACATAAAAAATAAGTTACGTTGTGAAGGAGCGAACGAGATGGCGATATTGATAACACGCCGAATGAGCCGCTGAGGTTCATTTCCGATACTGTTTTTTTTTATTGATTTAATTTATTCAAGTGTCAAAGGTAACATTTTATAATTAAAATGGTAATATAGTAGACAACAACGCAAGCCTAACTAATTTAATAAATAGCTATATTGAGTGAATTCCAAAAAATAGCTTTGGTGTTTTAATATACGCCCATGCTGGTCACTTGGAGCCGCTCGATCATATAGATGAATTTAAGAAACTGTAAAGCAGTAGAGTAGAATCCATTTATGTTGAAATATGGCAACATCCAATATTTTTAACCATGTTGCCATAGATAGTGAAAGTAATAATTGTGATGATAGGTAAAAACAAAGAACGCATTCGCATATTGAGCATAGAAGTGTTGTTAATTATGCGATAAATTGGTGAAATATTTATAATTTATTTGAGAATAATGATATTTGCTCGAAAGTTTTAAGGTTGTTTAACAGGAATTTTGCAAATTGAGCGGTAGTCAAAACTTTATGATAGAATTTCTGATACATTTTAATATGTACTATTGATGGATTGAAAATTTATAAAATTCGTTGACAAAAACGTGTCGTCGTGTACCGTTGTGTCTTATCGTTTTCTACTGTGTCGATACAATACGCTATCGTTACGTTTCATGTTCAGGGTGTAGACACGACACGACACATTGAGAAGCCTACAGTGGACCTCGCCTATTATGACTCCGGATGTAATGTGACCACGGTTATTATGAACCTGAACCGTCTGTCCCTGCCTAGAGATAGGCAAATTAATGTTGAAAACCTCGGTCATAATGAACTCGGTTAAAATGAACACTCGGGTGTAATGAACAATATCTTGCGGTCTAGCTCTTCATTTTACCATCGTGAGAGATGAATCAGACCTTATTATGTTGAAAAAGTTATGCCAATTTAATAAAATACGTTGTGAATGAATGAAGAATTGAAGTTTTGAATCACTGCACCAACGTTTTTTCTATTATTCCGTGGCGCAGTGGACAAAATAAGATTTGTCAAATTTTAAATATCTACTATTCTTTATCCACTGTTACAGCATCTTTAAATCGTGAGTAAATCATTGCAGAATTCTGAAGATATNTCATTTTACCATCGTGAGAGATGAATCAGACCTTATTATGTTGAAAAAGTTATGCCAATTTAATAAAATACGTTTGAATGAATGAAGAATTGAAGTTTTGAATCACTGCACCAACGTTTTTTCTATTATTCCGTGGCGCAGTGGACAAAATAAGATTTGTCAAATTTTAAATATCTACTATTCTTTATCCACTGTTACAGCATCTTTAAATCGTGAGTAAATCATTGCAGAATTCTGAAGATATTCCACACAGTTTTATCTACATTTTTTTTCTGTTCAAGTAAGTTCTTGGTTTATTTGGATTGTGAAGCTTCAGTATCTAGAAAAAGAAAATAAAACTTGATTCTTTTCAGTTTTGTAGCCTACAGTACTTGTATTGAAATTATTTTATATTTGTTCATTATTCGTCTATAATAAACATCGGGTGTTATGAACCGAATTTCCTTGTCCCTAAAAGTTCGTTATAGGCGAGGTCCACTGTACCTAGATTGTATTAAAATCTAATAGCTTTAATTGAAATTCTTTGCTTCATTTCTAGTTCAATTCTATTTCATGATTTAGCTTTTATCAATTTTATGCAATATTTTTAACAGTGATAAGGATCTCGATCCCCCAGNATTCTATTTCATGATTTAGCTTTTATCAATTTTATGCAATATTTTTAACAGTGATAAGGATCTCGATCCCCCAGCTGGCTTCAAATTCTCCAGATGATTCTAGGTCTAATGAATCAAGATTTTCTGAAATGACACGAAGCTTTTGATCAGGATAGATTGATTTACAATAGTTTCTTAAAATATTTCCAGGCGCTACGACATAACCAAAACTTCCATCAATTTTTCGTCGAGCCCATTCTCNCAATTTTATGCAATATTTTTAACAGTGATAAGGATCTCGATCCCCCAGTTGGCTTCAAATTCTCCAGATGATTCTAGGTTTAATGAATCATGATTTTCTGAAATGACACGAAGCTTTTGATCAGGATAGATTGATTTATAATAGTTTCTTAAAATATTTCCAGGCGCTACGACATTNAATAGTTTCTTAAAATATTTCCAGGCGCTACGACATTACCAAAACTTCCATCAATTTTTCGTCGAGCCCATTCTCTCTGTAGTCTTTCTCTTGCACTAAATTTCTGCTTGAAGTCCTCTACACTTAGTAAAGTTCCTGTAAAAACAGAAACCCTACTAATCCCCTCTACTGTACTCATAAATGAGTCAGTAGCTTACCTGGCAATGAATGACACAGGAGATGGCCTGTGCTATTGAAAAACAGGTGAGTTTCGGAGTTGTATTGAGATTGTAGGCAAAATTTCACAACTAGGCACTGTAGCACAATTGGTAGTGCGTTAGGTTCGGAGAACCTATGTTGTGGGATCATACCCCACCAGAGACCACATTTTTGTGGCAATTCCTGTCTCAATCTCAAAGTGTCGGGTCACCCCAGCCACCAAAATGTTAAGTGGTTGGAGCCTAAGCTCATCATAAAGCCACTTTAAAAATTTTTTTAATTTCACTGTTCAACCCAAAGGCACAAGTACAGGGTGATTAACCTTTTTTTACACCCACATTCTCCAATTTTACTATAGCTCCTCCCGACCTATGCTGTTGCTTGCAATAGTGTAAAAAATGACGTCATGCTTTCTAGGGTGCAAAAAAACGTTAATCATCCTGTACAGAGGGGCCAGAGTATGTTGGGAAAAGAAAAACTAACTTATTGTTCCAGTTTCAACTCCACGTAACCAAATGGAGGCTCTGACCTTGAAGCATAAAATGACGCTAAAAGCAGTGTTCGACTGTACGCAGTAAAATTGTGTAAAATCTCGTGCGTAAAATTACGTATTAACGAATTTTGGGATTTCAATTTCTGCGTATATTCGCGTGTAATTGCGTAAATTAAAAAAAAAAGTGTGGGAAATTTGAAAATTTGGAATAACTTTTCACGCAGATTGATTTTTTTCAGCGCGAATTCAAAACTTCTAAATTCATTTAGTTTCAAATCTCTATTCAAGTTTGAATTATTTATTCATTCACCGTGAACTAAGCAATGGACTACTAGTTAAGGAAAGCAATTTTCGTTTAAACAGCTGAAAAAACATTTTAATTAGTTTAGGAAGGAAATTATCAAATCTGCAATGTCTAGTATGATTATTTAATACGGGCAGGACNGTTTAAGAAGAAAATTATCAAATCTGCAATGTCCATTATGATAGTCTATTATAGGCAGAACGTTGTCACGTGCTATAGAAAAATTTAATTATAAATATTTTGAATTTTTGAATTTCCCACACATTTATGACGATATTATAGATAAGACGCAAAAATACGCAAAAACGCATTTTTCCGCATTATATGGCCTTTACGCAGCTCTGTTTTTTCTTCTGGAATAAGTTCTGCGGCAGAATTTTTCTTCCAAGCAGAATTTCTTAAAANATTCAAAACTTCTAAATTCATTTAGTTTCAAATCTCTATTCAAGTTTGAATTATTTATTCATTCACCGTGAACTAAGCAATGGACTACTAGTTAAGGAAAGCAATTTTCGTTTAAACAGCTGAAAAAACATTTTAATTAGTTTAGGAAGGAAATTATCAAATCTGCAATGTCTAGTATGATTATTTAATACGGGCAGGACAAAATTTAATTATAAATATTTTGAATTTTTGAATTTCCCACACATTTATGACGATATTATAGATAAGACGCAAAAATACGCAAAAACGCATTTTTCCGCATTATATGGCCTTTACGCAGCTCTGTTTTTTCTTCTGGAATAAGTTCTGCGGCAGAATTTTTCTTCCAAGCAGAATTTCTTCCCACCCAAAGCGGAGAAGAATGAGAGAAGAATTGTGATTCTGCTCCACTTTCCGCTTTGGTAGTACACAGTTAATTTTTTTCCGATGAGTTAAATTTAAATAATAACAATAACATTTTAAAAGTTCCCTCGCTCAAGCCAAGGATGATTGAGATTGTGACATGAGACTGCCCAAATTCCCATGCGCAGAAGCAAATTCCACACGAGAATTCGGCTCAGGAAGGTCCTTCGACCTTCCTGGAGCGGAGAAGAAAAATAAGGTCTTTTTCTGCTGCCGAATGAGTCTGGCAGAAATTCCACAGCTGAAAATTAGGTAGGTGAGTACTAGTTGAGCGAAAAGGTAAGCAGAATCGGAATTTCTTGTCCGCTAGGTCGATTCGGCTGCCGAATGGCTAGCTGAGTACCTTACTATACGCGCGTAATGATTCCGAAAGTGCGTATTTGTCGAACACTGGCTAAAATCCATCCTTATCCGCTTCAATTTGCCAACTATTTCTGGGCCAATTGTACAAAAAATAAGTAGTTGATGACCGACGAACAAGACAACCTCACAGACAACTTCAGTTCTATCGTTCGCCGTGTTAATAAACGATATATTGTTAAGTACACAACGAAGTGAAAGTAAAATTTTAACAATAGTCAGAAACTTTCAATGGAGTATTTACTAAAATGCAACAATCAATTTCTCAATTACAATTGCAATTTTTTCCAATGTGAAGATTATACCTGGTATAGTGTTTCTTAAAGCTCAGCTACTTAAGTGAGCCTGAGTCGCGGCTATGCACTTTTTTCTTTTTCAACTGTGAGCTGAGCCTGAGCCTTGTTAAAATAAATTCCAATTCTAAATAGACGATTGCTACTTTGATAAATTTAACCTCGCACATGGTGCGTCATAATTAAATTCATGGCTCTTTTGCAAAACAGCCGGGCTCATAAGCCGTAAAAAAATTCTAGAGAACCGAAAACCTCCGGCTCATAGCCGCGGCGGCTCAATGACTCCCAGATTTTTAAAGAACTGAGCCTGAGCCGAAAAGAACTGCAAAATTTTGTCAATTATTTACAATTACCATCGTAATTGATATCGAAAATAGTATTTAATTTTATTATACCTTTACAAAGTTTATTAGAAAATTGGGATATAAATTTACACGTTCCAAGTATTTTACTATCATTGATTTTATTTGATATAAGATAATAATTTATCTCTTATAAAATAGAAATAACCACAACACTCGAACTTGTTAATTTTGGCACTTTATTATGTGCTGCAAACAAATTATAGATTTGTCTTGTCCGTCCGTCCGTTCGTCGATGCTCTAACTCAAAAACGAATTGATGGATCGAGATGCGCTACCCTACCGCCCCAATGCACTCCCCAGCGCCCTAATGGTCTACCGCGCCAATGCGCTCCCTACAACATCAAGCACCCTCCTTATTGTCTCAATGAACTCTCTACCGATCCAACGCAATCACTTCCACGCAAGCGCACACCCTATCGCTCAAAGGCTCTCCCTGACGTGTCAACGCATTCCCTACCACCAAACCGCCCTCCCTATTGACCAACCATTATCCCTATCGTTCACCTTCCTCCCTACATATTATGCATTGCAACACATGATTATCTCCGTTTACAACAATTGATTGTGAATCCACATGTATTATTAAATGAAACTTTTAGTCATGTGACCCTTGACAGGATATGGTGAAAATTCATCACGAAATTAGTTTTATCCAAGTTTTGAAGTGCTTCTCAAGGTCAAATTTTTAGATATAGGTGGCCAAAAATTTGAGTTTTCAAATTTCATTATTGCGCTGTTCAGTTGAAAAAGTGACAGAGCCTTGGAAAGCATTTACATAATGAAGTGGACACTTTTGTTTGCATTTTTTGGATTCATTTTGGTGACATTGGTCGAATCTAGTGGTTCCCCTAACGTAATAGACGAACATGTAGACATCTTTATTAAAAAAATAGCGCCATATCGTGATCACATTAAGAAATGGGCTCTGGAAATGGTGAGTAACGGGCCGTCAATCAACGCAGACTACTTGTCTTGTGATGTCTGTCATCCTGCACTCCAATTGGTCCGTCCATTAATTAAATTAGGTGTAACTGTAGAAGAAATAGCAATTGCTATAAGCAAAGTATGTGAACTTTTCAACTTGGCCCCACAAGACGATATTTGCTATGAAACAATCAAAGGTTATGTCGTCCCGATTGTCTACATGCTCAAAAATAAAGCAACACTCACCAACAATGACTTTTGTGGTCTCATCAACGAAAACTGTGGAGGTGTGAATGGAAGTTTTACCAATTGGAAAGTCCAAATCCAAGGGAACAGACCNTTAATTAAATTAGGTGTAACTGTAGAAGAAATAGCAATTGCTATAAGCAAAGTATGTGAACTTTTCAACTTGGCTCCACAAGACGATATTTGCTATGAAACAATCAAAGGTTATGTCGTCCCGATTGTCTACATGATCAAAAATAAAGCAACACTCACCAACAATGACTTTTGTGGTATCATCAACGAAAACTGTGGAGGTGTGAATGGAAGTTTTACCAATTGGAAAGTCCAAATCCAAGGGAACAGACCNATCATCAACGAAAACTGTGGAGGTGTGAATGGAAGTTTTACCAATTGGAAAGTCCAAATCCAAGGGAACAGACCGAAATTTGTTGAACGACCACTTCTACCGGTAAAATATTCACAAATTTTTTAACTTTTTTGCCACTTCGGCATTGTCTATTAACAAAATATTTAAAAATTGTATCCGTTTTTAGACTGGAGTGGGCCGTACTAAGATTTTACAGTTTAGTGACATTCATCTTGACCTTGACTATATGATAGGAAAAAATACAGAATGTGGTTACCCGATCTGTTGTCGAGAAAAAAATGGTGACCCTACAGAAGAGCGTTTTAAAGCTGGTCCATATGGTCATGGACGTTGTGGTCTTCCATTTACAGCAATGGATGAATTGTTCAAAAAAGCTGCCAAAGACCATGGTGTAAGTTACTGTGTAATTGTTGACCATCAAGGTCAACAATTTTTAAGTATTTGAAGCTATAATTAGAATAGTAAGAGCTCATTGGCTTGTTTCATTTTGTAGGATGCAAAGTACATTTTTTTAACTGGTGACTACATACACGATGGAGTTTGGGAATATGGAATCAAAAGTAATACACGAATCATGCAAAATATGACCTTGACCCTTCGAGATATATTCCCAAACACAGTTATTATTGTCGTGACCGGGAATCACGAAACTGATATTGTTAATATGTATCCACCACCAGAAGAATATCGTGAATTTCCACTTGATTGGATGTACACAGTTATGAGTGAACCGTTTCAACATCATATGGGTGGTGCTGATCAAGTGGCAACATTCAAAAGAGGCGGATTTTTCACAGTATCACCTGAAAATGGACTTCGATTTATTATTTTGAATACAAATCTTTGTTATATTCAAAATTTTTGGTTACCGTATGACCCTATTGACCCTACCGGAGAACTCGAATGGTTCTCTGCGACTCTGGCAGTGGCTGAAGCTGCTGGAGAGACTGTTTACATCATTGGACATGCTTTACCAGGTTCAAGACACTGTTGGTCACATTGGAGTTCAGAGTATGATCGGATTATCAATAGATACAGTCATATCATTCAGATGCAAATTTTTGGCCATAGTCACAAAGAGTTTTATACTGTTGCTTTTGACAGGGATGTCTCAGGTAGGCTCAAATGTTTGACAGCATGTTTAAAAAATTTCTTATTTTTTTTCAAAATTTCTTATTTTTTCAATATTTCTTATTTTTTCAAAATTTCTTATTTTTTCAATATTTCTTATTTTTTCAAAATTTCTTATTTTTTCAAAATTTCGTATTTTTTCAAAATTTCTTATTTTTTCAAATTTTCTTATTTTTTCAAAATTTCGTATTTTTTCAAAATTTCTTATTTTTTCAAATTTTCTTATTTTTTCAAAATTTCGTATTTTTTCAAAATTTCTTATTTTTTTCAAAATTTTTGTATAATCTTTTATAATTTTTTTGTCTGATTTTTTGTATAGTTAGTCGGAAACCAATTTCTGTGAGTCATATTGGCCCAAGTTCAACTGCAGATGGTGGTGGAATGACCTTCAAAGTATACTATGTCGATGGTGAACGAAAACTTGATTCTACATGGGAACTCATTGATCATGAAACATACATACTTAATGTAACTGAATCTAATATTCAAGACAAACCAATTTGGTACAAAGAATTTAGTTTTTCTCAAGATTTTGACCTCAAAACTCATCGTCCTCAGGATTACTATGACCTGACTCTACGTATGATAGAAGACCCTAAACTTTTTGAAAAATTCCGACGGTTTTATGGTATGAATGATAACGGTAATAATTTCAGAAGTTGTGAGAACCACGCATGCGTCTCACAAATTATATGTGAACTTGTAGTTCATAATTCAGCTGACTTATCTCTCTGTAACGAACTAAGTGTCAAAGTTCAAAATTTTTATGAAGGCGGTGGTAACAAAAAATCATCGAGTCTTATGCTCATTCCATCAATCGTTACATCGCTTTATTTTATTTTATTAGTTTTTCTTTTATAAGATCACTAAATTAAACACTATTTAAAACCGTATAATTTTTTTTTTGTCTGTAGAGCTATGTCGTAGACACGAAAATTTTAAATCGAAGGCTTAATTTCTAAAAATTTGGGTGTATTTTTTCAACTTTCTCAAAACAGATTGTATTTTTGAAGGTAAGAATCGTTTATTGTTAATTCAATAATAATTCTTACTTTTAGTGAAGTCTGTGTAGCTGCCATTGCGATTCATCAGTAAAGTAGTATATGAAAAATTATTAATTCGTTGTGAATTTGGTCTTTATAATACAAAAATAAGGTACATAAAAGCTCAAATTACTGATGATTGTGACACAACTGATGATGTAGTGAGCAGATTAACAGAATTTAGAAAATTGAATTAATGTCTCAAATGATTCTTGTGTTTCTAATGATCAACATAGTCCACCTTGAACTTAAAAATGTTGAAATACTTGAATAATCAATAAATTTATTTTAAATCGATTAAATTTTCGATTAAAAAAAATCGAATTTTTTTTTTCGAAAATGAAATGTTGCCCTTCACTGTATATACAGTGAGCTTCAAAATGCAAATTTCAGTGGATAAGGAGGATTTTTAGCTTCGTTTTCTGGGTCTAAATCAATTATTCCTTTGTTTGATTATGTTTAGTTGAAAGTTTAGAATAAAAAGTTAAAATTTTTGTTTGCTAACCATAATGTGTTCAGTGTAGGTAATACAAAAAGTGAAACTTTATGCGAAAATCAAAAAAATTAGTGGAGTAAGTGAAGTTATCTCACAGCTAGAACACAGAAACAAGAAAATAAGGTGTTCGGGCATATATTTGTTAAGATTTTCAGGGAAATACAGGGTGGAAACTGTAAATTTGAAAACTCTGGCGAATCTTATCGTGACGTGTCATTGAAAAGTTGCTACTCATCCATTTTTCTTGCTATTCATAATTTCAAATTGAAAATGTCAGTTTTGAATGAAGCGAATCCAGAATTCTAGAGCGAAAATTGTTCAAGCGATTGAAGTGATTTCCAACAGGTATCACAGTTGCTGCTTGACTTAACCGAATATGCGCAGTACGTCTTTTATGTGAACATTTGCCTGTGCAGTGAATATCTGCCTGAGCAATGAACATTTGCCTGAGCAGTGAACATTTGCCTGCGCATTCAACATTTGCCGGCGCAGTGAACATTTGCCGGCGCAGTGAACATTTGCCTGCGCAGTGAACATTTCCCTGCGCAGTGAACATTTGAATGCGCAGTGGACGCTTACAAGCGAAAAAATGAATTGGCAAAATCAAGACACTGACTCAAGTTTGAGTTCTCTCACAAACTCAGACTTGACTAAAGTCACCGATTTATTACCCATTTTGAAAAAGTTGTTACCATACTTTAATGGATAAAACGAGAATTTTTCGTAATTCTAGCCTCAAGTGATTAGATCACTAAACGGTCAGAATATTTGAGTACACAGGGCAAATTAGTCACTTCTACAGAGAATCAGCGTGACTAAATGGTCACTGCTCACTGCGTTTCGTCATCACAAGATTCCTCGTGATGTTCCTCTCAATTTGTTTAAAATATTGAAATATTTTTTAATTCTATTGACTACTCAAAATGGATTATTGAGAATTATTGTTATTGATCAAAATTTAAAGTTGATGATTCAATTCAATTTATTCTTAAGAAATACCCTAAATACACATATTGTGCTAGGTTTTTACATTTCTTGCATTTNTCAATTTGTTTAAAATATTGAAATATTTTTTAATTCTATTGACTACTCAAAATGGATTATTGAGAATTATTGTTGATCAAAATTTAAAGTTGATGATTCAATTCAATTTATTCTTAAGAAATACCCTAAGTACACATATTGTGCTAGGTTTTTACATTTCTTGTATTTTTTGTATTATAATGTGAAGGAGTTGTAATGATTGTTAGAATTTAGTGTTAAAATTGCGTGTTGTTAAAAGTATTAAAAAGTTTTTAGTTATAGAAATAGGTTAAGTTTATATAGACGGGTTTTATGGTGATCCATTGTTGATAGGTGTGGTAGAGTGACATTCGTCGAGTTGTTTAAGAAGAAAAATTAGGTTATTGAAGTAAAAGTAAAGAAATTAGAATCATGAGTCTTGGAACGTAAACGTTTCTTGAATTTCAGCTAGTAATCTTTTCACGGTTGGTATAAACGAGTTATTATGGTAGTTTTGCTCTTGTCATGACATCTAAGATCTTCGTGTTTTCATTGTTTCTTCCGGTAGATTCTTAAATGAGTTGGTGATATGGTGAAAATATGGATAAGATTGATTGGTAATTTGTATCATTAGTAGGAGTGAATCTAAATCACGAAGCTTAGAGGGAAATAGCCATTTAAGTTTAGAAGTTAATAGTTCTTTAACTCTATCTTTCTTTTTTAACATAAGTACATATTTAGCACTTCTTCTTAAGATCCTTTCTACTGTTTTAATTAAACCTTTTCTACATTTACACTAGATTAGGACCATGTATCGTATAACTGGGGAAATATAACTAGTTATCATTAATTTCCTATTTTGAAAAGATAGCATCTTCTGAAGTGGGTAAAGATACCAGAGCGTATTGTGGCACTTTTTTGTAATTTCTGACACCTGATTAGTCCATGAGAGTGTAGAGTCGATGGTTAGTCCCAAGCACTTAGTAGAGGTGACGGAGTTGATTACTGCATTGTTCACTTTTATTGTTATTGACCCAACTGATTTAACAATATGTGGAGATCCAAGTACCAAGATTTTTGTTTTCTCAAGATTAAGGGACATGAGATTTGTATCCATCCAGTCCATAACATTCATTATATCATCCTTGAGATTATGAATAGTGTCTGCTATTGAGTTAGGGTGGCCAGATATCAGAAGGTGAGTGTCATCTGCAAACATAATGGCTGTACTATTTTTTAGCACAAAAGGTAGATCATTGATCATTAGTGTAAACAGAAGTGGACCTAGCATCGATCCTTGTGGCACTGACAAAATAGTTGGTTTGAGTGTTGAAATAGCATTATTGATTTTGACTATTTGGTGCCTACCATTGAGATAAGATGATGTGTATAAACTTTTTAGTTTATTAATTTTATATTAATTGAACTCATCATTCAATGGGAGATATTGATAAAAATAAGAATAATTATAATTATTAATCGGTTAGTTTTTATTCATATCAAAATTAATAGCATAATGGAGAGCAGGTTGTCCCCTCAGATGATGACGACGAGTTAGGTAGATCCTTCTAGGAGGAATGACATAAAGAAACTAATGTAACCAATAATCTAATGATCACTTTCGGAGCAGAAATAAGGGCAAAGTGAGATTTCTCAACGAATAACTTTTTTCAATTATTGTTAGTTGCTTGAAAATATTCAAGATTGTAATTTCTGTTGTTTCAATTTTTCTACAAGTGAGTTCAGAGCTTCTGTCAGAGATGAGAAAATTGGGACATCTAGCCTTTCAGCGACATCTCGTAAATAGGATCTTCCACGATTATAATCCTTTATTGCTGTTTTTGATAACTAGATTCAAAAAAAAAGGTTTAATTTAATATTTTTTAAATCAAAATTTTATGTTTTTAGAAAATTTCAAATTCCAATGTTGTTAGACTTACAAGTTCTTCAGCAACGACGCAGCCATCGTTCAAATTTTCAATACAAAGGACAACATTTTTGGAACGAAGTCCGACGTAGTACGCCGCCTGATTAAAAAAATCAAATAACTTTAATTGAAAAATTACCATTCTATTGTGCTTGATTGTAATCATGACAAACTTACAAGGATGAGTGGCTCGAGTGCCCTTGAGGAACAATTGAGATAGAAAAATAACATAGATGTCGTTTGCATTCGCTTGTCTTCCATTAAAGTACAAGTTGAGTCCTCTGAACTCCAAAAACTTAAGTCATTTTTTCTAAAAAAAAAAAAAAAAATGTTTAAAAAAGTGACAGTGATTGAATAAGTAATTAAATTAAATTTAAAATAATCACTTACTTAAGGAGAGGTATAGCAATATCTATTCGCCATGATTCACAAGTAACCCCACCCAAAAACACATCAAAGGAATCACAAGATGAAGTCTTTGGTAAAGTTTCAATTGAAATTTGATTTTGACACAAAAATTGTTGGACATTGGATCCTGATTGGTCAGTAGTCTCAACTGACTCTACTGTCATTGCTTGAATTTTCCCATTTTCTTGTTTTGGATTTTCTGAGTCTACGTGATTTTGTATAAGTGTAGCAGCAGTAGTACTCAAAGCAGTTCGAATACACTCAAAAACACGAATTTCATGCCAAGATGCTAAATTTCGAAGTAGAGTTTGTGCACATCTCAAGTCATCAATTTCACTAAAAAAAATATTACAATTTAAAAATCAAATTTAAAAATCAAATTTAAAAAATCAAATTTTCTGAAACTTACGATTCTGTGATTGGTTCCCCAAGGATTTCATGACCAGAACGTGGAAGAGCCGAAATGACCAAAATAACATTTTTTCCTTGAGCGATGAGGTAAGCGACTTCAACCATTGATGCTACTGCTCTTGTCTCTGTATCAATTACAAAGAAGAGAACATTGGCAAGATCCTTGGCTTCGTGTTCGGCTGCTATCAGTTCGGGGTACCAACACGCAACTTGCTGCAGAAAAAAAAAAAAAAAATTAAAAATTCAAATATTTTTCATTATAAATTCAATAATAATTGAATTTTAAAAATTAAAAAAAAAAAAAAAAAAAAAAATTTTTTTTAATTTAAAAAAAATAAAAAAAAATATTTTTTTTAATTTAAAAAAAAAAAATTTTTTTTAACGAATTTTCTTACCGGGTTAAAAAAAGAGATTCCTGAATGGCTGAGGATTGGAATGGCAATGTCTGTTCTCCATGTCGTAGGGTTACATGATCCTCCCAGATAAATCGCACAGTCTTTGACTTTGGAAGTGCACGTATTATCTGCGCAAGTCATATAACAATTAACACAGTTAACACAGTTTACACTTTCTACTCAAAATCAATTTCAAACTTACTATTGGTATGTTGAATTTCACAAGCTTTTGTAGCATTGACATGGGCGGGTGAGGGTTGTTGTTGTTCTTTTGTTTTCTGTGATTGGGTTGAGATTTTGTGGGCATTACCAAGAGACAATGGCGGTTTTTTTGAATTTCCTTCTCTTTCACTATGACTTCGTTTCATTTCTGAAGTTGAAGGATTAGTAGGATACTTTGAATGATTCTTCCGTATGTTTTTATAGTCAGGAAGTTGATCCAGTAGACTCCCTACTTTCATCTCGTAACCTTAAAAAATATATAAACAAAAACTATAAAAATAAAGACGGTAATTTTAACAGGTTATAAAAATTTCACACTATATAACTTAATGAAGATAAAACTATATAAATTAAAATCTGGTTGTAATTGATTCCACTTGAAGGACATAAGAATGATAAAAATCCCTATGTATAGGGATGATCTAGACATAGCTTGAATTTATCAATTAATTATCTTCTTTACTCATTGGTTACTTTACAAATCTCAATTTTCCCAAAGCATTTTCATTACATTTTAATATCTTTTTTTTTTTTTTTTTTTTTTTTTTTTTTTTTAAAAAAAAGTGTAATTTTTGTTACAAAATTTACACTAAAACAAAATTTTAAATTTGTTAAAAAAATTAAATTTAAATTTTTTAAGTTGTATTTACCTACATCCAAACTTTCCAAAGTAATCAATCAATCAATCATAAATAAACGCCTAAGTAAAAAAAAATAATGAAAAAGTAAAAATTTCCCCCCAGCCCCCGCAACACTTCACAAACTGAAACGATTTGACTTTCAAAAGTATGAATTCATTTCATATGTTTCATTTGAACAAATTGATTAGAAAAAATATATATAATTAGATGAATTTACGTCATTGATTAAATTTAAGAATGCTGTATTACAGCACAATAATTATAATAATCAGTCACCCTTAAAAATAAATTAATCCACTTAAAAATATTTTAAGTGGTTTAAATTAANTTACGTCATTGATTAAATTTAAGAATGCTGTATTACAGCACAATAATTATAATAATCAGTCACCCTTAAAAATAAATTAATCCACTTAAAAATATTTTAAGTGGTTTAAATTAATGAAGTGCGTATCATAAGTATCATCAAAAAAAAAAGACAAATTTGGATAAAAGAGCAACGTTTGGACTTTGCTCCTTTATACGGTCAGAATTTCGTAAATTCAAACTAGTCTAGACAGTGTTGGGAATTCAGTTCAAATTCAGTTCAGTTTAGTATTTTGACTGAACTGAAATCAACTGGAAGGGTTTTGAAGATACAAAAGTACTNATGAAGTGCGTATCATAAGTATCATCAAAAAAAAAAGACAAATTTGGATAAAAGAGCAACGTTTGGACTTTGCTTCTTTATACGGTCAGAATTTCGTAAATTCAAACTATTCTAGACAGTGTTGGGAATTCAGATCAAATTCAGTTCAGTTTAGTATTTTGACTGAACTGAAATCAACTGGAAGGGTTTTGAAGATACAAAAGTACTGAACTGAACTGAACTGAACTGAAAAAAAAAGGTTTTAGTGAAAATACTGAACTGGAAAGAAGATTTGCAAAATACAATAATTACTGAACTGAGGNTGAACTGAAATCAACTGGAAGGGTTTTGAAGATACAAAAGTACTGAACTGAACTGAACTGAACTGAAAAAAAAAAGGTTTTAGTGAAAATACTGAACTGGAAAGAAGATTTGCAAAATACAATAATTACTGAACTGAGGGTTTTAAAAATACAAAAGTACTGAACTGAACTGAACTGAACTAAAAAAAAAGGTTCAATGACAATACTGAACTGGAATGAAGATTTGTAAATACAATTACTGAACTGAACTGGACACCTTTTCTCAGGAACTGAAAAAAAACTGAACTGAAATGGAAAACTACGCGTCCAGTTCCCAACTACAGTCTTGGGAATTCATTATATTTCANAAAAAAAACTGAACTGAAATGGAAAACTACGCGTCCAGTTCCCAACTACAGTCTTGGGAATTCATTATATTTCAGTTTTTTTTAGTTCAGTTATTTAGACTGAACTGGAAAACGTTTCGAAATTATAAAATACTGAACTGACCTGAAAAAAAAGTGAGCTTTAAGGCAAGTACTGAACTGAACTGGAGAAAAATTTGTTTATAAAATTACTGAACTGAACTGGAAATATTTTTTCATTAACTGAAAAAAAAACTGAAGTGAAAAGGAAAACTACGCGTCCAGTTCCCAACACTGATTGTCGAAAGGTCTTTGAACTCTATCAATGAATTCAAAATTCCCATATCATTTTCGTTTGTAAAACGAAACGAAAAATTTTCTAATTTTTTCTATTATTTTCTTAAAATAAGAAATTTGTTAGTTACCTTGAGTGTCTGATGAGTGAAGACTACAGACTTCCATGGTTTCCCTCGGTTCTTTCGTACTATTAATTTTTTCCCTTCCAACGTATAATTGACTCCTGAAATGGTACAAAATAAATTAATAAAATGAACCAGTTGATCAATTTCACTTGACTTATGTATCAAAAAGTAACCAGGCCATTATTACTATTATTTAGAATTTTTTTCATAATACCTAATTATTACACTCTTCAAAAACTTTGGCTCAACCGATACTTTTTTGTTCTTTGTTGGCACCCCACCGAGAAATCGAGTTGATAAAAATAGAATTTTTATTTTTTTAATTCTATGGCACTCAATGTATGAGAAAAAAAAAACTATAGTGATCGAAACTGAGGTCGGGGTCTTCAAATTTTCAACTGAAACGCCTAGGACACAAAAGTTTCTCAAGATCAGATAAAGTTGTTGTGGACCGGCCCTGAGCCCTACCCAATTGACAACCTACACACTCAAAAAATTATTTACAAAACTCTTACAAATTCTTTACACTCGCTTATGTCACCACAAAGAATCAAATCAATCCATTCTAAAAAAAAAAATTTTTTTTTCTGCGTAATCTTATTATTAATAATAATAAGTATTGGCAATATTGCCAATATACAAAAAAAAAGTTTAGTGTGTGGGGTAGGTCAATCAACTTGAGAACAAAAACTAATTTTTTATCAAACTTTCTAATCAGAAGTAAAGTTAAAAATGAAACTAATTACTATTTGATAATATAGCTTTGTTAATTACAAAAGAAGTGTTTAAACACTAATCACTTTCTGACTTGATTTCCGTGGCATTTATGATCGTCATCGCTCAAAATAAAAAGATATACCATAAATTTTCGAATAAGTGCCCCGATTATTATTAACCGCGAACAATGNTCATCGCTCAAAATAAAAAGATATACCATAAATTTTCGAATAAGTGCCCCGATTATTATTAACCGCGAACAATGGACTTTTTTTGTGGTTATACAATTGACTAGTTCGTCCGTCTGTTCAAAAACTAGTTTCTTCATTCTACTGCCGCATATTAGTACAAAAAATTCTTTTATAAAAAATTTGAATTTTAAATTTTGAGAAAATATACAATATTTAGAATATTATTATAAAAAAAAAAGCAAAATAGACCAATGTGAGAATTTAAATAGTCGCCAAAGTTCTAAATTATAATAAATAAATATAATTAAATGAACAAAACCAGAATAAATCTATCTTTGCATTTTATGTTTCANATAATTAAATGAACAAAACCAGAATAAATCTATCTTTGCATTTTATGTTTCAAATACAAATTTCAGCATATTATACACATTTTTTTTNCAAAACCAGAATAAATCTATCTTTGCATTTTATGTTTCAAATACAAATTTCAGCATATTATACACATTTTTTTTGTTATAAATGAAATCAATCAATTTATAAGTCAGTTTTTTTTGCCTTATTATAAATTTCACAATATNATTTTTTTTGTTATAAATGAAATCAATCAATTTATAAGTCAGTTTTTTTTGCCTTATTATAAATTTCACAATATTAAAACCTTTCTTTTTAAATTATCAAATTCAAAAAAAGACGTTTAGACGTTACTTATTTATAGATTTATAAAAAAATAGCTATTATTGCTATGAGAACCAAAAAAAATTTATCAAAGCAATTTATAATACAATATGCGAATATTAAAAAATCCCAGTCTCTATTGCTCGGCTTTATATTATAGTGTTTAAAAAGTTTAGTATTCTTTGTACCAAAAGAAACTCCCNCTCGGCTTTATATTATAGTGTTTAAAAAGTTTAGTATTCTTTGTACCAAAAGAAACTCCCTAGTAATGACTCAAATAAGTGTAAAATGAGAAGTAACTTTTGGTACAATGAATAAATTTTGACTCAAGAGTGACAACTTTATCAAAATCAGGTTTTTGATAAAGTTGTCAAATATTCAGAAAAAAAATTTTTTTTTTGTCAACATTTTGTCTTTTTTAAAATCAACACACTCGATCACAAACAGGTTATAACCTAGTCACAAACTTCTTTGACAAAGTCAAAAACCCTTACTTCGATTAGCTCTGTAGAAATCAGGCNCCTAGTAATGACTCAAATAAGTGTAAAATGAGAAGTAACTTTTGGTACAATGAATAAATTTTGACTCAAGAGTGATAACTTTATCAAAATCAGGTTTTTGATAAAGTTGTCAAATTTTCAGAAAAAAAAATTTTTTTTTTGTCAACATTTTGTCTTTTTTAAAATCAACACACTCGATCATAAACAGGTTATAACCTAGTCACAAACTTCTTTGACAAAGTCAAAAACCCTTACTTCGATTAGCTCTGTAGAAATCAGGTGGTTATTATAAGTAGTCAATTATTTCCAACTTTACAGTAACTCCAAAACCTGTGAGTTTCATAATGAAGCTAATGAGATACAATCCTTTGTGTCCTCTTTTATCCTCATCAAAAAAAAAACAAAAAAAAATGTATAAGAACAACTTTATGGTACCTGCGCTCAAAGAATCTTTGGTCAAATTCCGACAGAAAAATGAAAATAACCATAAGTTCGCCATTGAACTAACAACTACACAAAAAATTATTCTAATATTTAAAAAAAAAATCGAAAAAATTGCTAGTGAGCTTAAACAAATAATTCTACCATTTGTCAAACTAATATTAAAATTAATTTACAAGATAGACTAAACATAACCAATTCATTATATCTACAANGCCATTGAACTAACAACTACACAAAAAATTATTCTAATATTTAAAAAAAAAATCGAAAAAATTGCTAGTGAGCTTAAACAAATAATTCTACCATTTGTCAAACTAATATTAAATTAATTTACAAGATAGACTAAACATAACCAATTCATTCTACAAAAAAAAAACATTCTTATTACTACACATACAGTAAAATTAAGTAACGAACCTTTGATTAAATCCACAAAGTTTTGATGAACAATAACGTAAAATTGTGGTGGCAGAATTCATTGGCAAAATCACAAAAAAACAAAACAAATCACTGACAATAACAATCCAATAAATGGTTCCAACGCCAACGTCGTCAAGTGGACTGAACACTATTATTCACTCTCTAACTTTTAACCACTAGTCAGTGAATGATTTTAGTATAACCAAAAAGTTCACTTTTTCTATTAAATAGTCTACTCAATTAAGCATCATTGTTTTCCCAAAAAAAAAATTTTTATCAAAAAAGATTAGTTATTAGACTTCCAATAAAGCTATTCAAGTTTTAACAAAAAAAAAAAAAAAAAAAAAAANTTTATCAAAAAAGATTAGTTATTAGACTTCCAATAAAGCTATTCAAGTTTTAAAAAAAAAAAAAAAAAAAAAAAAAAATGAACTCATCTCCATGTGTATGAGATCATTATTAAATCAAGGAGAATTGATAGCTTACAATAACTTGAGCGGAAACGGGTTACACAAACAAAATTGTTGGACGAATCACGGATTAAAACCGTGTAGCCAATGAGTGTTGAGTATTGTTAACTATATGGTATAACTTTCAGTGAGTAAGGTTAGTGATGTAATTACTATTATATAGAAATGTATAAAATTTTGAGACTGATACATAGGTAATGAAAGAATTGTACAGAAATGATCTCACTTAATAANTGAGTATTGTTAACTATATGGTATAACTTTCAGTGAGTAAGGTTAGTGATGTAATTACTATTATATAGAAATGTAAACTAAAATTTTGAGACTGATACATAGGTAATGAAAGAATTGTACAGAAATGATCTCACTTAATAAAAAAAAAAACGTTTGATTTCTATAATATAGGATTTAATGCCATGATTCGTCTATCACATCATGTTCAACATGACGATGAATTCTGATTGGTTGAATAATTTCAAATGAGATCATCTCCTCAGAATAGGAAAAAAAATATATTATAGGATGTAAGCGTGTGGACTCAAACTTCACTAATAACAAACTTTCTGTCTTTTGACTCAAAAAAAATTACACAAGGTTTTATGGTTGAGTAGGGAGCAACCGGAAGATAGAAGATTTTGAAACCTGATCTATGACCAGAAGTATTACCAGAAGTAAAGAATTATTACTGATTAGTAAATTATTAAAATTTTGTTAGTAAAAGTTGATAAGTAATGTTTTCTATTCAAAAGGGTGGGGTTTGAGTCCGGAAGAAATTAATAAGATAATAATAATATAAAAATATTCAAGGGCGACAACCTAAAAATTTTTGAGACGTGCTACCACCAAATTTGTCTAAAACAAGAAAACAACTGTTACAACTGCTTAGTATCAACTTTCAACTAAAAATTTTAAGTTTTCCCTTCAGACAGAGCAGAGAGAAGAAGAATTCATTACAAAGTTTCTGTGTAACATAATGAAGATAAAGATAACCAATCAGTATTCTACTAGGTTAATTGTAAATTCAAAAGAATATATCTTAGGGTCATAAATAATTGACTAGTAGATGAAGTAGTTTGGTTTATAAGAGAAAACATCAACACCCACGCATCAGCCTATAAATAAAACCCACGCCACTCCGACGCACTTTCAAAACTCCCTACCACCACTAACAAAAAAACAAAATGAGATGAAGTATTTAAGACATTGTATGGATGTCATGCTATGTCAGTGGAGTGGATTACATGTCATCTTCTAGATAATGGTCAAATCCTTAAATCACATTAATGAAATATTTTCTTCCATTATTGGTCAATGAGTCGTTGATCATTTTGAAAGGAATTGAAAACTTATAAATCTATATATCAAAGAACAAAAAAATTTTTTTTTGAATAATGTTTTTTAGTAAAATAACTCAACTTACGCAAGTTGGAAATCCCCATTGAGACGAGGTCATGAGCCCTACTTTAATAATTATTGACCTTCGATAACTGACAGTTGTCAAATGACCTCCAAGTAATCTAAAACAAGACAAATTTTTTATTAAGAATTATCAAAGAAAATTATGAATAAGATTAATAAGGTTTAGAGTGGGAAAATACAAAAAGATCAAGGTTGGATTTTGGTGTGAGTTTTAACGAAATGTACTACAGTACACGACGTTTATAAGAGCTTCCTTTATAAGAACATTCGGGTTATAAGAGCAGAGTTTTGCCGGTTTGGTTTGCTCTAATGGATTTAGCATCGGACATTAACGCGTTATAAGAACAACGCACATAAGAGCAAACCGGTTATAAGAACTACCTTTTGCTGGGTAATTTTTGAAGCAGGAGTTGGATATAAGAGCAAAAGTCAAATCTCAAACAAAAATAATCTTTTTACATCTTCAATTTCTAAAAGTACCACTTGAAATCATTTCAGTTGAAATGTCGTTCTTGTAAAATCTTTACAAAACTTTAAATAAGAATTAAACAATTGGAATTTTAGACGAAATTGTCGACGATGATTACAGTCGATAACTTTATATAAGATCTATACTACAGTATACATTTTGTTTTTATAAATTTAAAAANTCGATAACTTTATATAAGATCTATACTACAGTATACATTTTGTTTTTATAAATTTAAAAAAAAAAAAATTTTTTTTTGCCATATACTTTTTATAAAAACATCCTGCTCTTATAAGCGTTGTAAGAACAAACGGTTATAAAAACAGCATTTCCAGGCGACGGAGGGCAGCTCTTATAACCGTCGTGCACTGTAGTAAAACAAATGAGTTCTCATATGAGAACTAAATATAAGTTGTTTAATTTGAAAATGATATTTTGTTACATTGAAACGACAAAATATATAAAAGTTTCAAACCAAACCAAACATAAGTTTTGAGTTTGGCGTCATTTCGTATAGTAACATTTTGATTAAACGTCAATTATTCTTTTTTAAGCTAGTATTCCACATAATCTTTATTAAAACAAGATGCGATTTGACTCATTTCATGCGAACGTGCAGGGGTCAAATTTTTAACTCTAATTATATAATAAATTCTCCAATATATTAAATCTAATAAAATTATTAATTCATTTCTTAGAATTTCTAAAAAAAATTGTCTAGAAAATTATCCGCGCGAATACCTATAAGTATCCACTATCCGGCGGATAGTCTATCCGGCAAAGTTTCAGGCGCTGGATATCCGCAATAACCTCTACTATCTAGGGATACCCATACTAACCTACTGTCACCCACTTATCCCTTTGTTTTAAAGTTTTTCAAGTGGATAAGTCACACATATGTGAGTGGGTGATAGTAGGGTAGTGTGGGTATCCCTAGATAGTCGTTACAAACTAACACACTATAAACCACAACAGTTCTTCTGTTTGCATAAATTTTTATTAGTTGTCCGTCTATAAATAAACATGACCTTTAGTGTACCCCTACTATTGTTATGTTTTTGTTGCCCTATCATCATCCCATAAGGTCGTCCACCTGTATGATTTTTCAAATTAATGATTTTCATAATCTAATATTTGCCAGCTTTACCATAAGTAGTCCCTTCTTTTTCTTCCTGATAATTCCACTTCTTTTCAAGCATGTATATGTATATTTAGAACCAAAAAAATATACACAAAAAATACCAAATTATTGCATCAATGTATTATGAAATGACGTAATGNTAATATTTGCCAGCTTTACCATAAGTAGTCCCTTCTTTTTCTTCCTGATAATTCCACTTCTTTTCAAGCATGTATGTATATTTAGAACCAAAAAAATATACACAAAAAATACCAAATTATTGCATCAATGTGTTATGAAATGACGTAATACTGTCACTGCTGTTGCTAACCAATAACAAAAATTAATGCATAATTGGAAGGATATATTGTTATTTGCTAAATCTCACCTTGTGTTTACAATTATTGGAGAAAGAGAATAATAGAGTTGATAAAGGTGATGAGGATGACAGGACACACTTGAGATTGATTTTTTCAATTGTAATAATTTTAGTATTTGTGATAAGGAGGTTAGTTGAAGTGAGACAAAAGTAGATGCTAATGAGAAGATTGTTGTATCGTCTTGTAATCTTTTAANGATAAAGGTGATGAGGATGACAGGACACACTTGAGATTGATTTTTTCAATTGTAATAATTTTAGTATTTGTGATAAGGAGGTAGTTGAAGTGAGACAAAAGTAGATGCTAATGAGAAGATTGTTGTATCGTCTTGTAATTTTTTGACTAACTTTGAGCCACGTTTAGTTCTGGACAAGTTGACCTGGTGGTGTGACTATGTACTCCACAGTCAGTCACTATTGGTGTAGAAATGAATGATGGTGTCTGGTGGGAGAGAAGAGGTTCAGATTAACAATGACCAGAGAGAAAAACAAGGGAAGAGATTTGAAGAAGGATGATGTCATCGACCAAATTAAGAAAGAACAGATACACACACTAACAGCTGAACTCACAACAACATTACAACTCCAAACCAAAAAAAAAAAAAAGCGGCAGCAACCAGCAAGCAGTCTCAGGAACGGATTATGTCATTTTCACTTCCTCTCCCAAGTGCAAGTCTCAAACTTCGCATTTTATCTCCACCGCCAAAACTACACAGAATACAATGCAACAGTTGATCAAATCAATCTAATAATAAGTTGAACTTGACATTATCATCATGAATACTTACTGCCAAATTAATAAACCGTACTTAAGTAAGAGTATGTGATTGGATTAGAGAAATTCATATTAAAAATTAATGTTCAAGTTCAAGCTGATACTGAAGCACACTTGTAACTTAGCTCGAAATCGAAATTTGAAATTTCGATCATTCGAAATCGAAATCGAAATCNTTACAATTAATTAATTACCTGTTATTCCATAACCATGTTTGATTTTGATTACACAAAATGAATTCGTGTATTTGAAATAGAAAAACTAAAGTTTTAAAGGAACTATGATACTCTAAATTAACAATGAACGTGACGTGTTAGGTTGACGTATTAACTTATTATTTAGTTCGGGCTTCTTAGTGGACATTAAACAGGCACGTGAAATACCAACTGAGTGTTCTGACAACGGCAAACAATTAAAAGATAGCCTCGTGGTATGCTCCTTGGCTTGGACCTGCATTGTTGTTAAAAAATTATTATTATAAAAATGAATAAATTATTATTAGATATAGGGTTTGGGGTTACTTACGCAATTTAAGTTAATTATTTCTATTTCGATAAGTTAGTTGTTTTGCCTTGTTACACAATGCGAGATGATGGATGATGGGATCAAATTCTGTTTTTCGTTTTATCAAATTATTCTCATTTTAACAAGAATAGCGATGATCTAGTAGCACACGGCANTCAAATTCTGTTTTTCGTTTTATCAAATTATTCTCATTTTAACAAGAATAGCGATGATCTAGTAGCACACGGCAACGGCACTTATTAATTACTACGATTTGTTATTTGTTGGTAATTTTAGCAACGATTTACAATAAAAATTTCAAAATATTCAAAAAAAATAAATTTGAATTCACTTACTGGATTCTGATTGGTTGATTTGAAAGAGGTTCTCTGATTGGTTGTTGATTTATTTGAAAATGGAGTTTATATTTTTTAAAGTAAGTTGTGCTGATGCGCCATCTCAAATTGGAAACCAAAAAAAAGCGCCTTTAAATTTAAAAAATGAAAAATTTTTTTTTTTTTTTTTTACAATCGTTGATTGTAGTAGAAATTCGGGTTTTGTGAAACTTAAAAAAAAATTTTTTTTTGCAATTGACCTTTTTCACAAAGACAGCCATCTGGTGGATTTTAACTTGAACCTATATAAAACTTTCAAAACCGAACACAAACTCCCATGCTAATAACGTTAAGTTATAGCAGTTGTTAACAAACTAAGTAATTTCTTATATAAGAAATATAGTAAAATCGATTAACAATAAATCATAGATGTTAACGACTTACAAAAACTTACACATTAATTAGAAGTTTTTAGTAGAAATTCTGGTTTAAAGTTTTGACAAAAGTCAATAATGAGGCGAGGAAACTCTCTTAACGTAGAACTTCCACTACGTTTACATTTATCAACTTAAAATAAACAATACAAGTAAAAATTATTATCAAAAACTTTAAATTGATGAAGACTGTTTACTAAGTACTAAAAATAAAGATAATTTAATGAATAGAAAATGATGATATATATTATTTATAGATTGCTATATACAGAATAAAATAAAATAATCAAGAAAATTCGTAATAAAAAATTCATTTTTTGCGAAAATTATATTCAAACTTTTTCATGTGTGAAATTAATTTTACAATCTTCAATACAAAACAGTTTTAGCAAGCTAACCAAACACTTATGATTTAGCAAATAGTAAAGATGTAAAGATATAGCTACTCACACAACGTGTTCACAAAATGGTGTAGGAAATTTTTAAACCAAATGGCAGCCAAACGAGGGAGTAACGCAATCCAAAAATTTTCATTCCTCTTCAAAAGACAATGCTGTAAATCTGAAGGCGGTATGAACACTACTATGTATGCTGATCCAACATTACAAAGAGCCATCTGACCCTGCATTCGATAGAATACGGAAAATAGTGTATTAACTACTAAGTTGTTCCCTTCAAAGGTCAAATAGAAGCCTTTGATAATAGATCTTATTGGATTTCTCAGCTAAATTAAAGTTGCTTCACTTATGTGTCTTAAATTAATTTAGGAATTTGTTTTATTTATAGACTGATATAATATTTAATGTGTTTTTGAAAACGACCAGTCAATGTTGCTAACAGAATAATATCCAACTTCGATAATTTAATTGGAACCATTCAATTTTTCTTATAGACATTTCATAATAAACACTCACAAAAAGCGTTAGTTTCCCCCTCATGGTAAAGTGTAGTTCAAGCCCGGGAAACCAGGGCGGCAGTAATTGTGAAAAAGGTCTATTCATTTTTGGGGAAGAGGGTTTTGCGGGGCTTCCAATTCAAGTTTGAGATTTTAAAAAAATGCGGTAAAATGCTGTTAACGTGAATCAATAATATTTGAACACAACATGCTCATTACATATGGGCAAACCTCAGATTTCTTGAAATAATAATAATAATAATTATTATTGTAAAATAAAGTGCTTGAGCAGGTTAGGCGTAATGGTTTAACAACTCATAACTTTTAAAATCTTAAATTTTTTATGAAATTATTAACAAAAAATATAATTTTTGAGTGAAAGTTTTGTTTCCAATTTTATTGCCATTATGGCTGTATATTGAATAACATTTCTAAAAACACATTAAAAAAAAGGCTATGAGGTTATGAAAAACCTGTTCATAGCAATTTTTTAGAACATTGTCAAACAAAAGACGTTTCATTGCATCAATATCAGAGATTAATTTTTAATTTTGAAATTTATTTCTATTTTAATTTTTCTTTTTTGTAATTATATTGATTAACAATTTAAACAAAAGATTTAATTTTTAATAATTGAATTTTTTTTTTATTAAATATTTACTATTTGATTCAAAAGTATGAATATTCATAAAGAAATAAATAAAATAAAATTAGAGGATTATTTTTTGTACATTTTGCCAAAAATTTTATTCTGTCTTAATTTATTTTATCTTAAAATTATTTTTATTATACTATTATAGTTTATCTATTTTATTTATTTTTATTTTATATTATTTATTAAAATATATTTTGTCCTGATGCCTGAGTCGCTTTAATAGTAAATAATTACTGAGTTACCAATTTCACTTAATAATTTTGATCCCAGCAAAATTAAGATTTTTTAGGAAATCATATTTAAATTATATATTTAAATTTTATATTTAAAAAAAAATATGAATATGAATATGTCCTTAAAAAATTTAAATCTAAACATTTACTCAAATTTGATTGCTTACTCATTAATAATTTAAAATTTTTCATTTAATTGAAAATTAATCTACATTTTTATAATGTATTTATATTAATCTACACTCCAAAAATTTTTTATTCATAACAATAAATTTTTAGTTATCAATAAAAAATTTTCAGAGTGTACGTTTTTTAGTAAAAAAAAATGAAATTTTTAATTTTGATATTCTTTATTATGCCCATAACTGTGGTTGAGGCAACAATAATGGGGAGGTGGAGGAAGTGGAGAAATTTTGAAGGTATTAAAAAAAATATATCAATTTTTTGATTTATTGAGCAATTATTGATATTGATTATTGAATAGATTTAATTTTGAGTATTTAGTGAAATTGGTAATAATTATGACTTTTAGATTAATTTCGTTTTTAATTTAGCTAAAGTCTTTGAAGTNCCTTAAAAAATTTAAATCTAAACATTTACTCAAATTTGATTGCTTACTCATTAATAATTTAAAATTTTTCATTTCATTGAAAATTAATCTACATTTTTAAAATGTATTTATATTAATCTACACTCCAAAAATTTTTTATTCATAACAATAAATTTTTAGTTATCAATAGAAAATTTTCAGAGTGTACGTTTTTAAGTAAAAAAAAATGAAATTTTTAATTTTGATATTCTTTATTATGCCCATAACTGTGGTAGAGGCAAGAATAATGGGGAGGTGGAGGAAGTGGAGAAATTTTGAAGGTATTAAAAAAAATATATCAATTTTTTGATTTATTGAGCAATTATTGATATTGATATTGAATAGATTTAATTTTGATTATTTAGTGAAATTGGTAATAATTATGACTTTTAGATTAATTTCGTTTTTAATTTAGCTAAAGTCTTTGAAGTTATCCGAGAAGGTAAAAAAACATTAATTTATATCGCATTTCTACAAAAGTAAAAAACATCTATAATTTTACATCAAAAATTTTATATTTCTTCTCTAGGCTCCTCGAAATGTCATATGCCTGTCAAGAAATTTGGTTGAAGTTACTTGTTTTGATGACCATTTCGTTATTTCCGCCGGTGTCATCAAATACCGACTTACACGATTTTACTGACATTGAAGACGTCCGATTATCTACCCCACAACAAGTCGATCCTAATGGATACATCGCCTACTGTCCTTGCATGGGTAACAAATGAAAATGTTCTCATTTTTATAAAGAATACCATTAGAATTAATACGTTTCTAAAGCACAATAGGGAGGCGACAGCAATATTGTCGTTTTCTTACACTATGTTGTAATATCTCAATTAACACGATGCACAATTTTTCAGATACCTGTCGAAGTCTCATCAGAATTTAGAATCAATATTCTCATGAATTTTTAAATTTTTCTAATACCTCTTACGTCTTACTAATGGTTCAGGCCGATTTGGAAATCAAGCTGATCAATTCTTAGGAGCTTTGGCGTTCGCAGAAAGAGTGAATCGAACACTTATTCTACCCCCTTGGGTTGAATATATTCCTTATAAAGCTGGGTCAGTAAGTGAATTAATCATACTCTGTAAACTCATACACTTCAATCATTAATTAGATAATTTAATCTCTTATTATAGCTCCAGATTCCATTTTCCACATATTTTGATCCGAACGCTGTCTTAAAGTATCATAGAGTTGTGACTATGGAAGAATTTATGAACAATATGGCACCGTTGATATGGCCAAAACACGAAAGAATATGTAAGTGATGTTGTTGAGTACAACGTTCACTTCTCATTTAATTTTATAACTTAAAACTACATAAATTAAATTTCAAATGTTCTTCAATTAATAATGTGTGTTTTTTTTTATGTAGCATTCTGCTACGCTGAGAGAAAGATTGGGAAAGGTTGTGATGCAAAAGAAGGGAATCCATTTGGGCCATTTTGGGACAGTTTTGAGGTGAGCTAACAACTCATACATTTTACTTATTCCTCATACTTTTATAGTGTTTGTTAGGAATCCGTCAACTATAGGTTAGTACTCATTTATGATTTAAATGAACAATAAGCATGATTTGTCTTAATAATTCCTACTACTGTAGAATTTTTATCTAGTCTTAAACCCAAAAACTTGAGAAAGTTATTCCGAGTTTGAAATATTTTGAGTGAATTCGAGTATTAGGGATTTCGGTGGAATATACTCGGTCTTTTAACCCAAATCCGTAAAATTAGAATAAACTGAGCAACTTTCATCTTAGGATATTCAATTCAATTTTTTTGGGTTATGATTCATAACTTATGAATTATGACGACTAGCTGGAAAATCTACGGTAGTTGGGATATCGAAACAAACCATGCATATTCTTCATTTTACATGAGTATACACTGTATACTGTATACTATACAGGGTGTTCAAATAAGAAGGCGAAAATCCGGGACTTAAGTTTTCAAAACTCAGAAACTTCAGAAATTAGGCTCTTCCCACACTTTTTAACCTAAAAAAATTTAACTAAATTTCGTAGTAAAGGTTTTCTGTAGCTTGAGCAGTTCTTGTGTGAAAAAGTGTGACATGGAATCATTTTTTGATTTGCCGAAAAATCATTCTCAAAAATTTCGCCTTCTTATTTGAACAGACTGTATCTACCAGACTAACCATATTTGATTCAAATCCGTAAAACTCGAATTCACTGAGAGAGATACTTTCAACCCGGAATACCCTCTTTTTGGGCTGACTAGCTGTAAAAATTACGATAGTTGTATGTGATATCGAGAGAAACCATGCATGCATTTTTTTCACTTATGTCTGTATTATTTAATAATCGTTAGCCTATTAGGTATACTTATGTAATCAGAGCCCGCTACCTAAATCCTGTTAAATTTTGTAAATTGACACTTTGCATAGTGGTTAGAATAAATTTATAACTTTTTTAACTTGCTCATTCCATGTTGTCTTAGATTGATTTTGTCAAATCTGAAATATTTGGACCGGATCTTCATTATCTTTCTCACGCAAACAGTAAAGTATCTTGGGCAAAGTACAAAGGCAATGACTGGCCAGGTAAACACATATTATTTCATTAAATTGAAGACTAAATGAAATGCATTCTCATATGTAATACAACATAAGTACAGTGTATAAAGTTTTAGAGCACTGTAGAACGTTTTTTTAATTGGGAAAGACTTTGTGAATGGTGAGTGATTGCAGATAGTCCGCGGAACACTCCCAACAAGCGACATTTTCTGAATTTACTCAATTTTTTTTGAACAATTTCGCTTCGCACTTCTTTTTTCAAATCTATTGCACAAGCAACCACAAAGAGTTACAGTGATACAAAAAAAAAGTCGATAACTCTAGACACCCTGTATTTATATAGTACAGAGAGATCATAAATTTGATGAAAATGCTCCGCTCCTGACATATTGTAGCGCGAACTTCGATTTCATATTCGAAGGCACTACATAACATATTTTTTTTTTAATTTCTTTACCAGTTTTGGCATTTGTTGGCCCACCGAGTGTCTTTCCAGTAGAAGAAGAGAATACTCATTTACAAGAATACCTTGTCTGGAACAACAAAATTGAATCTCAGGCACTAGAGATCATATCAAACCTTCCAAAAGGACGATTCGTTGGGATTCATCTCAGAAACGGCATAGATTGGGTAAATTTTCAGCTCATGTACCTTCTCTGGAAATTCGCTTTCATCTTCCATCACACATAGACTGAAACATTACACTAAATTTTTGAATTAGTATGTTCCAAACAAAAACTTTCAATATTCAAAACACATCATTATTAGGAATATTTTATTGATTCAGATTGGTTGAAATTAAATTTTCTTCACACTTCTAATTAAGACACAGTAGAATGATCTAATCTTTGTTGACTTTGATTATAGGTACGAGCTTGTGAGCATATCGATGAGTCTCGTGGACTTTTCTCATCTCCACAATGCACTGGTTATCGAAACGAACATGGTCGCCTCACACCAGAAGTATGCTTACCCTCGACTCATACAATTATCCATCAAGTTATTCAAAGAGTAAAGCTAATTAACGCAACATCTGTCTATGTCGCTTCTGATCATAACCATCTTTACCACGAATTGTCATTTGCACTTGGAAAGTATGGTACAACTGTCCATCGCTCATCTCATGACTCTCCTCATGTAGATCTTGCTGTTTTGGGTAAGTCGAATCTCTTCATTGGGAACTGTGTCAGCAGCTTCTCAGCATTTGTCAAGAGAGAAAGAGACGTAAAAGGATTAACTTCAAATTTTTGGGCCTTTCCCGAACCAGTTAAAAATTTAGAAGATCACAATGAGTTATGATTGTATTAACCAAAATTATATCCAAAATACAATTTGAATTCAGACATTTATTCATTTTATCAGACAATGAACTTTATTGCAACTTTGAAATCAGACGAAAAAATTTTCTAAAGTAAAGAGTAGAAAAATTAAATAGTAAAAGACATTCTGAAGTGAACATGAAGACAATTTTTTTTAAATAAAGGAAATTAAGAACGAACCAAAATCCAAATGAACACAATGGTTTTCAATTTTCGATATTTAAGTTATNAATTCAGACATTTATTCATTTTATCAGACAATGAACTTTATTGCAACTTTGAAATCAGACGAAAAAATTTTCTACAGTAAAGAGTAGAAAAATTAAATAGTAAAAGACATTCTGAAGTGAACATGAAGACAATTTTTTTAAAATAAAGGAAATTAAGAACGAACCAAAATCCAAATGAACACAATGGTTTTCAATTTTCGATATTTAAGTTATNAAAATAAAGGAAATTAAGAACGAACCAAAATCCAAATGAACACAATGGTTTTCAATTTTCGATATTTAAGTTATGATTTAGTGATCATGACTTAAATTGTTTTGATCTTGATACTTTATTACCTGACACATCATGCAATAATAAATCTCTTACGTTGTCATCCTGATGTAGAATCCCCACCATCTATGATATGTTTTTATATTTACAAAGAATCGTAAAAAATCGCTATTTTTTTTACAAAATATTACATGATCAAAGATTAAGTTCCCTTCAGATTCCGACGTTCGGAACAGACTGAAGAATTATGTCTCCAATCACATCTCCTTCTGCAATGATGTGCTCATCGGGTCCATTGTTTTTGACAACCAAAAACTCCGGGGTTTTGTTTAGTGGATGAGATGTATGAATGGGCATTTGTTTAATTATTATTACCTGCTTGTACTGATTTGACTAAATCCNGTTTAGTGGATGAGATGTATGAATGGGCATTTGTTTAATTATTATTACCTGCTTGTACTGATTTGACTAAATCCCCTTGCACTGAAACCCAATCAACATACGCTGACCTTACATTTGACTTCAACTATACAGTACATCTTAAGTCCCAAAGCTATACCTTTCTCTTTCTCGAAATAGATTTCTCAGAGTCGTATTTAAACNGTTTAGTGGATGAGATGTATGAATGGGCATTTGTTTAATTATTATTACCTGCTTGTACTGATTTGACTAAATCCTCTTGCACTGAAACCCAATCAACATACGCTGACCTTACATTTGACTTCAACTCTACAGTACATCTTAAGTCCCAAAGCTATACCTTTCTCTTTCTCGAAATAGATTTCTCAGAGTCGTATTTAAACNATACAGTACATCTTAAGTCCCAAAGCTATACCTTTCTCTTTCTCGAAATAGATTTCTCAGAGTCGTATTTAAACTTCTTAGATGTTGAGTTATCTCATGTCTGGTTCAGAATTTTTTCCTAATTCTTTCTAACCAGACATTATACAATTATTCAAAATTGGAAATATTATTATACCTGCTTATAAGAAATAAGTTATTTTTCTTCAAAAAACAAACTTATAAGCTTTATAAAAAAAATCTTCAAGTTGAACCTGTAAGGCGAACGGCGTGATTCAGGATGTTGATAGTAAGGTTCTATTGAATGTCTCCAAACTGCCAACAAATAATTAGGATTTTGAATATGAAGACATTTATGAATGACTTCATTTCTAGATAAATATAGTAATAACTTTTTAATTAACTTGTGAAAGTATTGAGGTAAGCTTCTCATTGAGTTTGATCTCGTCCAGTGTCCGACCAATTAGGATGAGTCGGCTGACACGTGTTATAAATTCTTCAGAGTCACTAACTAAAATTGGATTGACTTCATAAATTTCATTGACCGCTTGGACCATCCAAACTGTATTTCCATCGTCTAATTGGTGACCTTTAGGTAAATGGACGATCCCTTTGATTCTCCAAATTTCACCAACTTCTTTTTTTCCCTCCCAAAGAATTTCTTGAAGGAATCTCTCAAGAGTTTCGCTATTAATTCCATCTGGTAAAGTTAACTCAAGTGTACCTATATTTTCGTCCAAGTGAGTCCAGGTACTTTTTTCCCCTACTTCATCAGCAACCTTCTGGAGTCGTGCATGATGAATTCCGTCATAGGCCTTTAAGTCTAAAATTTTGTCTAATTCCATTTTGCAGTAGGCAGTGACATGAAGTTCAGAGATTTGATTGATGGATCTTATGGATACAACAAGATTCTCAAGATCAGTTTCACTCACCATGTCACGCTTGTTGATAATTATGTAATCAGCCAGGGCAACTTGTCGTACAGCAACGCTGAAGAGCCCATTTGACACAGATTCTGAAAATACAGTGAGATCAACTAAAATAAATAACTTATATNCAGCAACGCTGAAGAGCCCATTTGACACAGATTCTGAAAATACAGTGAGATCAACTAAAATAAATAACTTATATTTCAATCTCACTGCTCTTCATTGATTTGCCTACAATTCCAATAAATTAGTACGAAGTTCGGCTGACTTGCCGCAAAATCCGGAGAAAAAAAGCATACACNCGAAGTTCGGCTGACTTGCCGCAAAATCCGGAGAAAAAAAGCATACACCATACACCATACACCATACAATTCGCTTTTAAGGTAACCCAGTTCACAAACCAAATTCACCTTTACTGAGTTCTCATGTTTGTGACAAGTGCCTGCCTGGACAATTATATGACCTAACCTAACCTAATCATAATCTAACAACCTAAACCTAACCTAACAAATTCAACCTAATCATAATCTAACAACCTAAACCTAATCTAACAAATTCAACCTAATTATAATCTAACAACGTAAATCTAATGCTAACAACATTAACCTAAACCTAACACTAACAACCTATACCTAACCTAACAATAAGGTAATAATGGACTGTAGTTACTACAGTCCATTACTACAGCCAATTAGCAAGTAAGCTTCAGGTTGTTAGAGGTTAGGTTTAGGTTTAAGTTGTTAGCGTTAGGTTAAGTTTGGTGTTTGCATCAGATAATTGCCGAGGCAGCCACTTCTCAGAAACCTAACAAGTCAATATAGCTGAATTTCGTTAGTGAAATAGGTTGTCTTATAAGCGAATTGCACTGCGTGGTGTATGGTGTATGGTGTACAGTATGTTCCACATTAAAGTACTGTGTATTCTCCGTCTTTCCCAAAAAATTACCAAGGTGGCTTAATGCGCACGTTGAATCAAAAGGTGGTTTGAACTTAGCCAACATGCATCAAATCGACAACAGTTTAAAAGCTAAGGTAGTGGATTGGGCAATCAGTATTTATTTGATTTAATCACTATTTCAAAATTTAATTGATTGATCCATAGTGATGACAATTGACGAGGATTTGGATTAACCTCAAAAACCAGTAAGATCTTGAAAATAACTCACCGAAGTTTCGTTTTCATAAATTTCTGATAATGAATTTAATTTTGTTCTGGACACTGAAAATTGGTGTATTCATGAAATTTCTTATATTCAGAACTCAACACTGCATTTTATGTATCACTGTGCTTGTGTAAGCATAAGTTTACATAAGAGTACATGCGTTTTAAAAATTAGTGCTGAGTTACGTGCATTAAAATTCTACTTACAAACTTTATTCTTACCCAAGGACAGTGATGGTCCTTCACGTCAAGATAACCTGCAGTGGTGAGTTCTGATTACAAAGTTACATTAATAACCTAATCTTCAGAGTCNTGCATTTTATGTATCACTGTGCTTGTGTAAGCATAAGTTTACATAAGAGTACATGCGTTTTAAAAATTAGTGCTAAGTTACGTGCATTAAAATTCTACTTACAAAGTTTATTCTTACCCAAGGACAGTGATGGACCTTCACGTCAAGATAACCTGCAGTGGTGAGTTCTGATTACAAAGTTACATTAATAACCTAATCTTCAGAGTCGAGAATAAATTAAATTTAGTGTTGACTAACTTCACACCACCTTTATCTTCAGTCGAGAATAAATTAAATTTAGTGTTGACTAACTTCACACCACCTTTATCTTCAGTCGAGAATAAATTAAATTTAGTGTTGGTTAAGTTCACACCACCTTTTGATTCAACGTGCGCATTAAACCACCTTGTTCATTTTTTGGTGAAAGGCGGAGAATGCACAGTAAACTAATGTGGAACATACGGTATATGATGTATGGTGTATGGCAAAGTCAGGATTTTTCGACAAGTCAGCCCGAAATTCCATTGATATTTATGTTACTTTACAAAAGTTTACCTTCTGATATTGGTTCTGGAAATTTTGAAGTCTCATGGAGTTGGTCTAATCCAAATTTTGCATCGACAACAGTCACTATACCATCTAAGTAGACGTCACTCCCAAGATCTTTATCCAACCAGAAGATAGTAGCCACTGGACCAGGGTCTGCTAATCCAGTCGTCTCGAGCAGAATGTAGTCAAATTTTCCCTTTCGTTTCATGAGGTCTTCAATAGCTTTGACACCATTGTCCTTAACGGAACAACAGAGACAACCATTCCGTAACTCCAACCACTCTTCGTACAAGTTACCATCCTTCCCTACTGCTAAACTCTTTTCCATTGCATCACCTGTACCAAATTCGTTTAAAATTACTGCCACTCGCTTCTCTCTCTGCTCGTGAAGTATGTAGTTGAGAAGAGTAGTTTTTCCAGCACCCAAGCAACCTGTCAGGATAGTCACTGGGATAGGTGGACTACTAATACTCTCGAACTCATTGGATGAAGTTACTAAGTTTTTTTTTGTTTCTGCGTATACTAACGTAGGTGGAGTCTCATCTTCTTCTTCCATTTGGATCTAAATTCACAAAATCAAAACAAAAAATTATAATAATTATTAAATAATTTGAATTGATGATATTTATTAATCAAACCTTAAAGTTCCATAAATCAAACTTAGNTATAATAATTATTAAATAATTTGAATTGATGATATTTATTAATCAAACCTTAAAGTTCCATAAATCAAACTTAGCTTTATTTAGCTTCACATTTTTGAAAAATTGAAACTTTGAAACAAAAACTTGAACAAGAATTTCTTATTCAAACAGTCAGGTCCACGGGTGCTCTTTGGGTATACCACGGGTCGTGCTTCACACCCACCCGCGGGTGTTGATATTAGTGATATTTTAAACGAAAATACTCGCAAGTTGAAAATTTTAGTGAAAAATGTCTTTTGTATCGATAATTAGTGATTTCGGTAATGTTGTTATAAAATTGTTGAATACGATTTCGTAAATTCGTTATTAACAGGGTCCATGGAGACCGATTATTCGAAAGTTTTCAAAAAAAACTACGTTAATAAAAGGCGATGAATACCACTCGAAAAAATTAACCATAATTAATATACTGGTATTCTTTCTTAATAAAACAAGACAGATAACAGGCGTCAATTAATATAGTTTGTTCAAATAAGAAGGCGAAATTTTTGAGAAACGATTTTATGGAAAAACAAAAATTGATTGTATGTCAAAATTTTTTATACTATAAACTACTCTTATACTATACTACGAAAGTTTTGTTAAAAAGTGTCGCAAGACTAATTTGTGAGTTTTAAAAACGCTGGCGCTGGATTTTCGCCTTCTTATTTGAACACACTGTATGTTTATAGGTAAGGTCTTCTATTCATATGGGTACTTAAATTGGTACACACAAAAACTTATCGACTGGACTTTATATTTCTTTCACTTTTTGAACCCCCTTTTTTCAGCCAATTGATGTTTAAAGTTATGTAACCTCTTTTGGGTACTGATTTGGGCACCCGTGAACCTAATTGCGTGGCAATCGAATACAANCCTTTTTTCAGCCAATTGATGTTTAAAGTTATGTAACCTCTTTTGGGTACTGATTTGGGCACCCGTGAACCTAATTGCGTGGCAATCGAATACAAATCGAAAATTCCCTCTCAAAAATCGACTTATTCAATAATCAGTCTTGTTGTTAACCACGTCAAAATGGTTATACACANGAAAATTCCCTCTCAAAAATCGACTTATTCAATAATCAGTCTTGTTGTTAACCACGTCAAAATGGTTATACACATTGCGTTGCAATAGGGAGAATCAATATGCTAATCAGTATTACGTACGTACGTACCTGAGAAACTCGTACTGAATCGTATTGATGTTGAGCTTACCTGCCTGTATCTGAGTGTAAATAGAAACTTAAAACACAGATTCCGATAACAAATTTTCAAACGTTTCGTAAAAGTTGATCTAAGTGAGATGGATAGCCAGACCCAGTGCATGGCTCTGGCTCGAGCTGGCTCACAAAAATTTCTGAGCCAGAGCCAGTGCATGGCTCTGGCTCATGTAGTANTATAATAATTATTAAATAATTTGAATTGATGATATTTATTAATCAAACCTTAAAGTTCCATAAATCAAACTTAGAAAATTTCCGAAAAAAATTTTTTTTCAAAAAATTTTCAGAATCGCTTCAGAAAGTCATGAAACGGATTTCTATGCGAAAAAACGAAAAAAAAATTTTTTTCGAAAAAAACTTAGAAATTTTATACCTTGCCCCCGGTATGGGTGATTCAACCAATTCTATTTTCTTCCTAACTCTACTGTTGGATCCTGATCTTCAAATCCGGATTCCTGACGTCGCTGGAGAGGACGGTTGGATTCGGGCCTTAGGTGCGCAGTGAAATTTTCTAAGTTTTTTAACATTGTATCCCCTATCTCGAGTTTTTTCTAAGTTTTTTGACGATTTCGGTTACCTTATAACAGAAAATTTGACCTCTACAAAAGTTTTTGCAAACATAGTCACAAGCAACTTTTGTGGGGAACATTTGTCTCTGCGGTGACCTGATGAGGTCAAAGGTCAAGGTGACCTCTGAGATACATTATAGCAGAAAATTTGACCTCTACAAAAGTTTTTGCAAACATCATCACCAGCAATTTTTGTGGGAAACGTTTTTCTCTGCAGTGACCTCATGAGGTCAGAGGTCAAGGTGACCTCAGAGATAATATAAGATAAAATTTGACCTGTACAAAAGTTTTTGTAAACAGCGCCACAAACATCCTTTGTGTGAAAGATTTCTCTGCGGTGACCTCGAGGTCAGAGGTCAAGGTAACCTCTGAGATACATTATAACAGCAGGTGTTAGTGTGTTAGTGTTAGGGTGTTATTTTGTTAGTGTTAGTGTGTTTAAAAGTTTGCTCAAACTTTTACCAACACTAACACACTAACACTAGCACAATATCACACTAACACTTGTTATAATGTATCTCAGAGGTCACCTTGACCTCTGACCTTGAGGTCACCGCATAGAAAAATCATTCACACAAAAGATGCTTGTGGCGATGTTTACTAAAACTGTTGTAGAGGTCAAATTTTATCTTATCATATTATCTCTGAGGTCACCTTGACCTCTGAGTTTATGAGGTCACCGCAGAGGAAAATGTTCCCCACAAAAGTTGCTGGTAACGATGTTTGCAAAAACCTTTGTAGAGGTCAAATTTTCTGTTATAATGTATCTCACAGGTCACCTTGACCTTTGACTTCATCAGGTCACCGCAGAGAAAAATCTTCCCCACAAAAGTTGCTTGTGGCGATGTTTACAAAAACTTTTGTAGAGGTCAAATTTTATCTTATCATGTCTCAGAGGTCACCTTGACCTCTGACCTCATGAGGTCACCGCAATGAAAAATGCTCCCCACAAAAGTTGTTTGTGACGATGTTTGCAAAAACTTTTGTAGAGGTCAAATTTTCTGTTATAAGGTAACCGAAATCGTGAAAAAACTGAAAAATTTCGAGATAGGAGATACAATGTTAAAAAACTTAGAAAATTTCACTGCGCACCTAAGGCCCGAATCCAACCAAAAACCCCAAACCCCAATACAAATTCCAAAACCCCAAACCCCACTACAACTTCCAAAACCCCAAATCCCACTACCTACACCTAAACCACAACTCTTATTACCTACTCCAAACTCCCAAACCCGATTACAATTTCCCGAATTCACCTTCCGTCAATTTCCAAAACACCAGCACCCACTACATTTACCAATACCCCAAATCCCGAAACTTACCCCAAAAACTCAACAAACACTACAATTTCGAAAACCCCAAACCCAACCAGAGTACCCAAAACCCAAACCCCAACCACAATTCCCAAAACCCAAATTCACCCCACAACAATTTCCAAAATCCCAAACTCCACTACAATCTCACAACCTCAACCCCCACTACAAACTCCAAAACCCTATGTCCAACCCCAATCTCCAAATCCTGTCGTTTTTTAGAGTTTACGTCCATTCCTGTTTCCGGAAAATTTGGCCGGTAATAAAGGTACCGCTTCCCGTGTTCGAGCAACTCGAAGCGTCGAACACCCCGAGATCACAGAGGTTCGAGCCTTGGGACCATGTAAGTCAGACCGTTCTGATTCAACCCTTTGTAAATTAACCCAAAAGACAAGAAAGTTTTTAAAATCAACTTCGGATATCGCGTCGGATATCCCATACAATCAACTATCCCCAATTCTCTCTCTATCTCCCCTTATCCCCACACCATAGGTACATGGTTTCGGAACCGGCTATCCTTTTAACCAATTCCGAACCCATTGGTTCCACAGATTCCATTTCCTCAAAACCCTAATGTCCGTGTTTTACACTCTAGAAATACCCTTCGACCCCTGACCTTTACGTTTCCCAAATTGCTCGTCCCAACACAGAACCCCAACATAAAACTGCCACTCCCACAAGAGATCGAATCATCTATGCACAAGGTGAATCGTTTTTTTGCGGAACACTCCTCCCGTCCAAAAAAGCCCCAGTGCCCCACATAGTCCAAAACAACTTAAACCCCATTTTCCTTCGCAAAATCAAATAACCCATCCCTCCAAACCCCCCGATAATTCTCCGAAACCCTTAAAATACCCCCAATCCCCCCTTAATTTCCTTCCTTAGTCCTTTTAATTGTTCCCACTTCCTTTAAAACCCGTTTCCCCAGTATTACTTGGCGACGAAAACGCCGCTTCCCTCACCCCCAAGGCATATGTTAGACTGAGAAGTGGATTTCCCACTTCCTTTAAAATTTTCACCCATTCCCAAGTTGGTTGGATTCGTCGGTGTGGGAGAAATTCTCCCAGACCGACGCTCCATCCATTTTGGAAAAAAGAGAAGAAAAGTCAGTCTTATTCGGGATTCTCATTCTACCTAACCTTACCTGCCTGCTGCTGTTTTCTCCCTTTTGTTTGGATTTTCTGAAGAGGAATCCGGACTTCACCTATCAGGAGAATCCGGAGGTAATTCGATTTAGTGACCCCTTGACCTCCGAATCCCCATTCCCTGTCTATTCCATCCACAGTTGCAGAATCGCAACCATTTCGCAACTAGGTTGCGGCAGGTTGCGAGTTGCGGTTGCGGAGTTGCGGAGCAGAATAACGAAAATTGCGAATGCGGAGTTACGGCCAAATTGAGAATTATAAAAGTTGCGGTTGCGGCGTTGCGGCCAATTATGGAACTTGCAAAGGTTGCGGTTGCGGCGTTGCGGGACGTAAAATGCAAAAGTTGCGGTTGCGGAGTTGCGGGTGTCAGAAATAACAGCTGAAAATGCGGAGTTGCGATCTCTGTGAAGTAGTTGCGGGAAATAGTTTGATATTGTGCGCAACTATTACGCCCTTACTTGGGATGGGCTCGGTTGTGCTGGTCAAATATGTGACGCTGTAAAGCGGCTTTGTATAACCACAGATCTAACTTCAGTAAACTCGAAACTGAAACCAAAATTTAGTTCTTGAACACCTGTGTTACAGAGGACCCAGTAAAAGAGCGTCGCGCCATTCAAATTCAAATTATTTATCAAGGGGAAAAGTCCCAGGTGCGGTGTGGCGTTGAGTCTGTCTTTGCAATCTCAAACGCTCCTGTTGAGTATGACCTGTAAATCCGCAATGACAAGATAAGGATTCCTTATTTTGGCGTAAAGCACAACTTCGAAATTGGCTTTATTTAATATGTAGACAATCCTTTTCGTTCTCAATTTAAATTTCGTTAAAACTTGACACATCAGTTTCAAATCTGAAATTAAGTTTGTGTAACGCTCACTTACAGTTAATTGTTTTAACTAAGCAAACCAAAATTTGAATTAATGGATTGTACTTAATTCTTGCATATTGAAATTGAATAAATAAAATTGAAATGCTATTTTTATGCTCTAAATTCGCTTTAAATGTTATAGGAACATTTCTTTTATAATTTTGTCGAAAGTTGCGAAAAAGTTGCGGAAAAGTTGCGGGAATTCTGGTTACGTGTTGGTTGCGGTTGCGGGAAATTTTGAATCCAAAATTGCGAATGCGGCGTTGCGGCAAAAATTTTAAAATTTAAAGTTGCGGTTGCGGCGTTCTAGTGGAACTATTAAAATACAAGAGTGCGGGTTGCGGAGTTGCGGGCATCAAAGCTCAAAAGTTGCGGGTGCGGAGTTGCGGCTAAAAATATTGTACTCAAAGTTGCGGTTGCGGCCCGCAACCGCACTTCTGCAACTGTGATTCTATCTCATTTCCCCCCTTAATTAATTAATCAAATTAAGTAAGAAATATCCCCAAAAACCCAACTNAAATTAAGTAAGAAATATCCCCAAAAACCCAACCATTTTCCTACCCGAAAAATACCCTTTCCAATCCCAATTGATTAATTGTAACCCCTGTTCTCCCTCAAGTCTAACAATATGAAATTATTAGTAGCAATTTTAGTTGGTTGTGGATGTTTGCGAATTTCAATAACTGCTATTCCCGAAATTCGTATAATTTATAATTATCAACAAAGGCTATATATACTAGCTTTAATAATTTCCCAGAAATTTATAATTTCATCATACCAATATTTGAATACATAATTCTCCACGACACATCTGTGGAAGCGTTAATAATGCTATTCTATACATGCTATAGTTTATTGAACTTACAAATCGGAAGCCACAAATTGGATTCTATTCATACACCAACACGGTTCCTTTTTGATAAACTTTATAAAAAACAATTGACATGCTTTTGTCGTATACAATGGAGCTTCCAAAAGAAGTTGGATATGAAAGATACAGGTGGAGGATACAAAATTCCACAAAATCTCTATACAGTATCTATTTGATTTGGTCGACTCTTTTTTTTTATTAGAATCTCATTTTCCCGATTGGCGCGTACCCGAAAACTTTGAGTTTTTGGAGGGTAAATTTTCGGTCGTGGTATTTATAAGAAAGGTATTTGCAGTTTTAGTAACAGCAGGTGCTTAAAATTATTTAATTGACGAAAATGTCAAAGTCTTTAACGTTGGAAGCAAAAAGGAAG
>NIPM01000267.1:228541-274600 GCA_002738285.1 Holacanthella duospinosa | reverse complement strand
TTTTTACTCTCCCATTTCAGCTAACCTCACTCCGCTTCTCACCTAGTGTTGAGGCTGGCTCAACCAGTGTTCGGCATCCCGTCTTTTCCGTCCCCGTTTGGACGGAGACGCGGCCCCATTTTTCTCTCACAAGACGGAAACGGGACGGAGACGGGTGAGTCGAATTTTTGAGAGAGACGGGAACGGGACGGGGACGGGTGAGTTGATTATTTTGAAAAAACAAAGACGGGACGGGGACGGGTGAGTCGAATTTTTTAGAAAGATGGGGACGGGGACGGGTGAGTTGATTATTTTGAAAAGACGGTGACGGGTGAGTCAAATTTTTGAGAAAGACGGGGACGGGTGAGTCGATTATTTGGGAAAGACGGGGACGGTGAGGAAGTTTAGTATGAAAGAAGGGTAAGACGGGGACGGAGAAGTCTGTTTTCTACGAAAGACGGGCACGGGTGAAGGCATTTCTTTTTAAAAGACGGGTGTTATTTAGACGCAGACTTCCAACTTAGCTTCATTTGAAATCGAAATTTCAATTATTAGATCTCTTTAATATAAACGTTTCGATTTTGATTTAGAAAGTTTACAATGTTATTGGTTTCGATTTCGAGGCTGAAAGTCATAGGGTTCGATTTCGTTCGACTGAAAAGGTATGAATTTCTAGTTCTATTGTCTAGTTTTGGATTTCGATTTGTATGGAAATTGAATTTTGATTTTTGAAATCATTTTGCTATTCGAAATAGAAATCAAAATCGAACCGAAATCAACTTTGCCCACCGAATCGAAATTGAAATTCATTTTTTGTACAATTCAAAATCGAAATTCAAATCTAGCCAATACGAAATCAAAATCAAACTCCATATATTTTTTGACTTGAAATTAAAATCGAAATTTAGTACCCCAAGCTGATCGAGATAGAAATTTATAATTGCAAGGAGCTCGAAATCGAAATTTAGATTTCAAAAAAGACGGGGACGGGACGGGGACAGGTATAAAAATTTTTTTTATAGGACGGGGACGGGGACGGGGACGGGGAAGTCTTTTATAATGAGAAGACAGGGACGGGACGGGGAAAATTTTTTTTGAGCAAAGACGGGGACGGGATGGGGAAAAATTTTTTAAGCAAAGACGGGGACGGGATGGGGATGGGTAATTGGGGTGCCGAACACTGGACTAAACAGGAGTTATTTTTAAAACCCAAGTGACAAAATATGCGAGACAGGTCAGAGCGGGAGAGTAAAAAAAACTCAAAAAATTCTTACATATTCCGCATCTATCGGTTGTTAGACGGAAATGGGTATGGTGGGGATTGGGTTTAGGATAGGGTTCGGGGAATTATCAAAGGGCAGGGTTAGGTCAGAGGTCAAATTATCACGGGACGTAAATGGGGAAAAAGGGATTCCTAATTGACTGTCTTGGGAGAGATGTTGACGGGACGAGGGCTGGGGAGACAGTTCTCTACCTTCCTGGAAATCTGTGATTTCCAGGATGAAGAAACTAGATTTTGTAAGGCATGGGAACCAGACTTCAGGCGCCTCGAGAGGGCGTCTGTCGTCTGGACAGTTAAACAGAGGGACGCGAGGGAAAGTGGAGAAAGGTCACTTTCCTTCCAACATATGCCCGGGGGGTGGGGGAAGCGGCGACCTCGGCGCTAGAAAAGAAAGTTTACGGGGAAGTAGGTATAGATAGGTTATTCGAATTAGGGGAAGTTACGGTTGCTGGACTGTCTGGCTACGCATGCGGGCTTCTCAGATTCGGTATTCGGTGAAGTAACGGTGCTGGATTATCAGGACTGAAACGGAAAAACGGGGAATCCATGCTCACGCGCCTACCCTTGGTTTCGGCTGTCTTACGGGAGTCACGGCTAAAATGGGGTAAAAACAAAAAAAACAGTACTGACTTCTCAAATTCGGACTTCGGAAAATATCGGTCGCTGGATTGCTTGATGCTATGCTTCCCTACTTCTCAGATTTGAACTTCAATGAGGATGGTGGGACTTCAAAAAATTAGAAATAAAAATCGAAATAAGGAAATGGAAAGTGGAGAAAGATCACTTTCCTTCCAACACGGTAGTTGAGTCATCGACGGATTTTAAAATTGTATCACTTTTGCCAACTCATACAGTCTTGCAACCTATATCGTCAAAGATACCTATGCTAAAAACAACTAAGAATATCTAGTTACCATATTTTTTGGAATAAGATGTCTGGTAGATACCTAATTTCCTAAGAGTAGCATAATCTGCCTATCAGACAGATTAATTCATGAAATGAATAACAAATTTTAATACATTAATGAATATATTTTGAATGAAATTTGACTTTGAATGTTAAAATTTGATTTTTGTCTTAAGATTACAAGAATTTTCAGAATTTATAAGTGAATACATTTAGATTCGGAATAACGACTATTCAGTTTTAGATCGGATTCCTTTCAAATTGGATTCCGAAATTGGATTCCAAAATTGTCATTTTATTTCTGTGGAACATGTATCACACACATTGACAGGTACTACCACAATTGTTATCAGGTTAGTAGCTTACTTTTCGACAGAAAAAATACGACTATATAGCGCAACTTTACTAAATTTGAAATTTTTTGTAACCAAATTATCCAAGTACCCTAAAATCTCGCTTATAGGTCGCTCTTTCAGATAGGTCGCTCTCTCGTATAGGTCACTCTTTCAGATAGGTCGCAGGATTTAAAGTGCAAAATCTGAAACACAGATAGGTCGCTCTCGCGTATAGGTCGCAATTTCTCAGCTGAGTTTTAGGAGGGAACTTTTCAAATGTGGAATATAAAATCAGTGTAAGTAATTGTTTAATCGAAACAATTGGAGACGAAGACAGTAGCACTGAACAGGATTTAGTTGAAGAAATGCAGACTTTAGACGTAGATGACGATTCAGAAGAATTTAATGGAGATGGGTTGGATGGGTTTTAAAGTGACCTAATAGAATAAATTTAATGAATTTGTCACTTTAGATAGTGAATGAGTTTATTTGACATTTGCTCATGGCATAGTCAATTTAAATGTGTTTGGTAAGTGATTGTTTGTTGATTTATAGTTAAAGAATATAATTAAAAAATTATTAGATTAAAAAAAATTATTTGATTAAAAAATTATTTGAAATAAAATTTTTGATTAAAATTAATTCAAAATTGTTATTTGTTACTGGTTTTTGAATTGTTGTGAGAGGCATTCTGATATAAAGATGTATGTGTTTTTCATGCGTTTGTAGTCCGTTTGAAAGTAGTTTACGTAGTTTAATAGACAGTTAAAGTTGGGAATTTCTGGGAGTAGTTTTGTTCTAAGTGCTTGAAAATGTGGGCAGACGTCTGTTATATGATCCAGGGTGAGGTCTTCTCCACAGTACTTGCATTTAGAAGGTGAGCCTTGCAACGGTGCAATCTTATGCCATACTTTCTTGTTATAGACTACATTGTACGATAATTTTATTTGCATAATGGTAGTGATTAAATATTGAGGGTACCGGAGATTTAAGATAAGGTTCAAGTTTGCCGTTTTGGCTGTAGCTAGAGTATAATGGTATTGTAGTTGATCGTGATGCTTGTTCTAGATCTTCCTTGAGTAATTTTGTTTTCATTTTTTCGAGAACATTTTTTTTAATTTAAAAGCTGAGTCACAGTGGGGTTCTCATAAAATCTTGTGTGTCCGGTTGCTTCTAGAAGTCTTTTGAGCTGAAGCTACCAGTTGAGATTTGGATTTGGGTTATTATTTGCTTCTTTCCGTAATGCATAATAGGCCTCCTGTATAAGTGAGTCTGGTTTAGACTTAATTATTCTGATCCAAGTGTTCATTGCAAGTGAGAGTATTTTAAGCCTTACTATTACTATTTTCCAACCTTATAAAGTACTTTGGCGTATGATTGGGCTTGTTTAGCATCCTCTTAAGGTAGCTTTGCTGTACAGTTTCAAGCTGTTCTGCGTGTTATAGTCCCTATAGGCCCCCGCAGTAATGAGACGATGACAGAACCAGTGAATCAAGCAGTTTTTTTTGTAGAAGCAATACTGAATTCACGTGGTCTTTTAATTCTTGCGAAAAAACCTCAGATGGCTGCAAATCCTTTTAGTTTAGCATCTTTAGTGTGTTGATGGAATTGACCATTACTTTGAAATTTGACACCAAGGTATGTGTAAGCAGAAACAATTTGAACTGGATCCCCTAGTCAAGTGAAAATTTCATTTTTCTTACTTCGCCTTCTTTTAAAAATAAAGATTTTAGTTTTTTTTTCAGATTAACAGTCAAACCTCTCTGCTTAAAGAATTTGGCTGCAATGTCAATCTTTTGTTGCAGACTATCTGCCGAAGGGGCCACAAGTACAATATCGTCTGCATACATAAAATGATGGATTGTACTTTTACCCAGGCGTATCCCTTCCATCCATGCGGTCTTCAGTCTTGTTAATTCTTCTATATATAGTGTGAAGAGGCAAGGGGTCGCAGGTTCACCTTGTAGAACACCATTGCAAATTTTTATTTTGTCTGTTAGTCCTTCTAAGGTTATGACTTTTGCTGTTGCTCTTTCATACACTGATGTGTAAAGTTTCAGGAATTTGGTTGATATTCCTATTTTAGTGAGGACTGACCATAGTAAATTGTGTGGGGGTGAGTCGAAGGCCTGTGAAATGTCGATAAATGCGGTGTATAGTTTCTTATTTTGTCCCAATTGAATTTGGCTCATTGCCATCAACGTAAATATATGATCCTGAGTTGACATTTTTTTTCGGAAGCCAGACTGAAATTTTGAAAGCTTCATTTTTTGAGTAATTCAGTTGTTTAACCTGGTTATTAGAATAGTCGATAGCAATTTGAATATCGTGTTCAAGAGAAATAGGCCGGTAGTTAGAAGGATTATTTCGGTCATTTTTTTTATGAATGGGAGTTATAGCCGCTTCACACCAGCTTGCTGGAGTGGAATCTGCTTTTTGGCATAGTTGAAAAAGAGTGCAAATAGCAAGTAACAGTTTTGGAGATCTCAATTTCCAGATTTTATTAGGAATTCTGTCCGTTCCTGGTGCTAATTCCTGGTCGCTCCATTTGAGGTTGTTGGTATTGATTATATTGGTCCACTTCCAATGACTCCAAGGCGTAGCCAGTATGCACTAAGCGTTACTTGCTTGTTGACACGTTATATCTAAGTATTTCCCGTTCATTCAGCTGATTTCGAAAGTGCGATTTGAATTTTACAACGCGATTTGATTTCTCAACATGGTTGTCCAGTGAAAATTCTCACCGATCAAGGTTCTCATTTCTCTTCCATGGAATTTCGTCATTTCGCACAGACGAATGGTATCAAATTACTCCGCACTTCAGCTTATCATCCACAGTCTAATGGCGTTGACGAAAGGACTAATGGCACGATTAAACGTATTCTCGCTAAGTTTGTTCAAGCAAATCAGAAGGATTGGGATTTGCATCTTCCTAGAGCAGCTTTCGCTATGAATTCTACCGTTCACAAAATCACAGGGCATTCGCCTTATTTTCTGGTTTATGGTAGGCTACCGAACTTACCGTGTGATAATTTATTACCAACTTTACGTGAATGGATAGAAGCCGAGGAACAGTGTGTTTCCACACCTAGTGTTCAGGATGCTTTAGCCGAAGCTAGACACAATACGATTTCCAATCAACAGCAATTGTTTAATTCCAAGCATCAGCCAATTACTTACGAAAAGGGTCAACTGGTTCTAGTTAAAAAATTTACGAGTTTACCGGGTCATTCCAGAAAGTTAACACCTAATTGGAAAGGTCCTTTCGAAGTAGTTTGTCATACATCTTCTACGAACATTTGTATTCAGACGATGCCTGATGCTGTGAAGGCAAAATCAAAAATTGTTCCGAACCAAAACGTTAAATTATACAATATTCCTAATGACACCGATGGTAATCCTGTACCAAAAATTGATAAGTTCTCGAATTTAGAACTAGATTCTGATTTACCGAAACTTTCTAGTCCTCCACCTATTCAATCTTCCACTGACAACATGCCGAATTTATCCGACAATTTTTCCGTACACCCCGTTCCACATTCTGTAATCGTAATCAGAACTTAGATTCGGTTAGTACAGTTCCCCTGCAAACTGCATCTGCCCGAGTTCGAGTTGCCGGAAATAATTTCAATTCTGTTTTGAATGTTTGGGAAAATCGATTAAGAACACGTCAAGAAAAACCACTATTCCTTCTAACTCTTCAGACTCTGATGACTATTGACGTTATAATGGCGAGGACGACCGGGAGACATCTCACTACAGATCCTCCAACACTCAAATTCAAACAATTATTTTTATTCGGAAACCCCGTTCATTTCCTTGAATTCCCCGTTATAATCCTTGTATTCCGCGATAATTTTTTTGATTTTCATTTAACTTAAAGTAAATTGGATTTTTATAAAAAAATTTTCACGTTTGTTATATTTTCATTTTTTCATCTTTTTCAAATTTTTTTATTACCATTGTGAGCTCACAATGTTCCCGAGAGGGAGGGGGGGAGGGGGTTAATGTGGGAGTTGTACTCGAATCTTCCCGGGATGGAAGATTCGAGAGAGTTGTTGTCTGTGGCGTGGTTGTGTGTGGTGCGTGTGGAGAGTCTGGCCTTGAGGCAGACTCATTCCATCTCAAGATCCAGGACTGGACGGTTATCCTCATCCTCTCATCATTTTTTTATTATTATAATAATATTTTTTTATTATTATTTCTGTCTTAATTTTTATTAAAATTAAATTAAATATTAAATTAAACTTTCCTTTTGTGATTCGTGATTTGGATTTAGACTCATCATCATCATTCTCATATACATCCCCACAAGGCGAATACACGTTTGACAGCGACACGTATGTAGAAATAACAACATGGGAATCATACCATATGACAGTCGACGGTGCACCTTAAAACCACTGAAATAAGTTCTATTCACAAACCAACACGACTCTTCTTTGATACTTTTTTAAGAAATAAATTGAGACGGTGAAATGAAGTTAATTCGATCTAAGATAAGGTGCGGAGGCCGCGGAACAGAGGGCAGTCCTTCCCCGGAGAGAGAGACTTGAGACGACGTTAGTTAGTTTATAATAAAGATTATTATAGAACATGACTCTGAATAGTCCGCATGTTGTAGCAATGCATACATGTAATAATTAAGGAATAAAGGTATTGGGATTAGAGTCTAAACTAAAAGATTTGATTTTGGTTGCTCTGAATGTTTTGAGGATGCATACGTGTAGTAGTAACTAAGGTTTCAAAGTTTGGATTTGTGAACTTTTAGTTGACAGAAAATTATTTAAAGTTAATTAATCGATTGGTTCGGAGCTTCATGCAATACCCCCACAAAATAATGAGTATAGCATGAGGAGTTTATGGTTATTTATTTGTTGAGCCGTGGGTCAGCTCGGATCTCTTCTCTCAATAGAGCTTTTGTTTTAACTCTCCCATTTCTGCTTGGTTTGTCACCGCTGACACACCTTTTTAAACAATTAATTTAAAAAAACTTTGAAATTCTCCGACCATGGCGATTTTCCATTATGTTCACCCTGAATGGTTCTTCTATTTGCAGTCTTGTCTAAAGCCTTACAAATTATACCACCCAGGATAAAAATTCCAAAAAATTCTCTCATAAAGTTGATAAAGTCTTTTATTATTTGAAGTCAAACTCTGTCAGTCCAATTCATCTTTATCATTTTGTCTTGTCTTTGTAGAGTCAGTGGGTTGGATGTCAGAAGTGGATTCAGTATTGTTGTCCATTCGTCGGCTGACTTTTACTTTCCCGGCACATATTCCTTTGTAACACTAACTAACACTAACACTAACACTACCACTAACTAACTAACAGTAACACTAACTAACTTACTTAATTAACTAACACTAACACTAGTTAGTTAGTTATTTTTAGTGTTAGTGTTGGTGTTAGTTAGTGTTATAGAGGAATGTGTGCCGGAAAAGTAAAAGTCAGCCCCATTCGTCGGTACGTCTATCGTCGTCAGGTGAGGGTGTTAAGACTCAGGTCTTCAGTTGTTAGGTCTGGTTGGTGGTTGGGTTTGGTATCCCATGGATTCGGACATAGAGGATAAGGTGGTACAGTCAGTCCCTTTCTGAAGAGGGAACCACACCGTGTTAATATGAACAAGATTATGCATTAGCTGGGGCTTTTACTGCTAATTACTGCGTCAAATAGGAGTGATGCAGTTTGCAGCATTGATTGTTCCAAAAAATTCTCAAACTCAAACCAAATATTCTATTGAGTAACGTATCTAAATAGCTATAATTCTTTCAAATGCAATGAGTGCGACGAACCAAGCACACTTAACATACTCGAAACACATTAGACAATTAACAAATCAAAGAATTTCCACTTTGTTTCGGTCGCTTTGGAATTATCTGGAGTTTGGGGTCCTACAGATCTTTGTTTGATGAAAAAAGTCGGAAAATTCATTCAGATAGCCTCAGAAGAATCGCTCGCTACATCCTTTTTAATACAGAGAATATACCTAGCAATTCAGCGCGGTCACTCAGCGTCCATTCTGGGTACGCTACCGCCCGGAAAATATTTGAAGAAATATTTTATCTTTGATTTTCGTTCATTTAAAGTGTTTCATTTACATTCAAGTTAAAATAAAATCACCGATTTTAATTTAAAAACATAAAAAAATTGGAATAAATTCCACGCTGTTAACTGTAAATCCTAGAATGTATCCCGGTAAAAAAATGGCACTTCGCCCTAATGAATACTTAGACGATTAAGTGTTCTTTACAAACCAAGCTGAATACAACTCCACTACATGTGATGGGGTCGAAACAAGTTATTTTCACAACGTTTCCCAAACTTTTCAGCTAGATTTTATGGCTAGCTACACTTAATGTTCGACCACTTGTTTTGCTATTTTTATCGATTTTGTTTGCAGGTCTCAAACTTCCTTACAGTTCTGCATTTCTTCTTGTCAGAATAATTATTCAGCAAAAATTGTGTTGGAGTAGATTGGTTCGAATTGGCGGCATGAAATATACAATTGGTACAATACTCTTAATGAGTCTCGCTTTCACTAACGTCTACCGTGGGATTCTTAAATCCCATCTATCTTGCCCGATGCCCGTGAATTAGGTCAAATACATTAAGCAAGCGGTTGCTAAAGGATATCAATTTTGATGCATGTTTTTAACCCAAGCTTTCTACCCATGTTATATAAAAAATCCAGACATGAATTTATGGATACTAAATTTCTTCTGGAAACTACCAAGATAATGGATATCTTGGCATACTCACATTCATTTATTGCCGTTCTAGATAGTAGCGAAAAAACTAGAGAATAGCATTGGATCTTGAATACGACACAAGAATGTACTATGAAAAGCTTGTTAACTCCCTTGATATTCAGCTTCAATCTAGATATTCTATTGAGAAAGTCGTTGTGAAATGATGAAATGTAACGTAATCATTTACGTTGGAAATGCACTCGAATTGAATGAAATGCTCTAGGAAATCCTAAATTTTGGAATCGCAGATTCCTTATTCATTGGTCAATCCGCTTGCGTGGGTATTCGATCACATAGGGTGGGGCTAGTTGAATATGGTTTACAATTGGTTTCAGTCTGTTTTACAATCAGCGCTAGAATCATATGCGCAACCACTCACAACTGCAAGAGGATTCATTGCTTCTAAGTTAGCAGTCTATGCGGTTTATGTGCTTCCTTTTTTTATTCTACGAATTTTTCATTTGCAAAAAGTTCAGTATTTATTCAAATGTAATAATATTTCAACTATTTGTTAAAAGTAAATGCAAGTGTCCACAAATATACGAAAGACAACTTGAAACTAGTAAGCTACATACATTTAATGTCAATTATTAATGAAAAATATATTATAAAAATTTGAAATATTGAAGTAATACGTGGTGGTAAAGTAAATTTCGTGCTGAGTAAACCAAAAACCATATTATGACAGCGAAAAGATTGTTGCTAATTTTTCTTATCGAATGTAAACAACCGCTCATTCAGTATAACTGCAAAATTTCACGATTACATTTAAATTTGTTATAACAAGCTTGAACTGTAACTGGTAGCTGTAAAATGTGTGATGGTTTCAACTATGCAAATAATATTATGTAAAACTATGTTAGTTCATATATGTTGTTTTCAGATACAAGCTGAAAAATATTTAGAATCAAACTTTCAACACGGGTTCTAAAATTCACAAGCGAATCAACAGTGTGTGATACTAATTGTTTTATTCATAAGCAGAAAGAAATAAGTCATGAGGTATATTTGACACAAATTTCGATAAAAAAAATACTATTTTGATGAATGTGCTAGCCTGCGCTTCGTAAGTAGTCTACACTTTTTGAATTAACTTTCCCCCTCCAGTTTGTGTTTACCTGGTTATACTGAAACTTATCTCGCACTTATGCCAGGTGACGTCTGCATATATGGGCTGAAAAACTAAAAAAAAAAACTTGATTAAATCCCAATCCATTTTGGGGTACCAGGCGAATAATGGAGTGGGATTTTAAGTATACAGGCGCTGCGCATTGCCTGGTACCCCCTGTCTGGACAGGATATAGTATCTGTTCATGGTATGCAGGTGATATTAAAGCTAAATAATAAACTTAAACAAACTTGAGAAATTAAATAATAGTTTTACATCAAGTAACTTCATTATCACGGAATAAGAATATAACCTCAGATGATTTAGTGAAGCCAGACCAAACTAAAAATTGCGTTGTTTCTTTATAATTTTAAACATACTCAAAATTCACATTTAGCCGTAGCCCCCATGTTTCCTGTCATTTAGGAAGTGGGAATTCGAATCCATAAATCAAGATTATCTAGAAACAATAAATAGCATACACTACATGGAAATTTAGGTAAACCCAATTAACCAACCATTGAAGTATGTCTTCGGCAAATGGGATATCAATTTCTTCACCAACATTTGGTACATCCTCAAGAGCGATCGGGATATTATTATCTTGAGTAAGGTGTGCTGTATTTTCAGCTACTTTTCGTCGGCTCATGAGCTGTTCGAAATGCCTACCACCAACCAAATTGCACAACTCCAGTCTTTTCAAAAAATTAGCCCTGACTCGAAGCATATTTGGAGTAATTTGGTTTGAGGCATTTCGCAGCTCATCCTTAAGTTCCTTGATTGTTGCAGGTTTTGGTCGCAAACCGTAGACTGCGTCTTAGGAAGCTCCAGAAAAAAAAAATCACAAGAACTCATATCCGGACTTCTGGGGGGCCAAGCAATCGGTCCTCCCCTTCCGATCCATCTCCCTGGAAAGTTTCCATCCAAAAAATTCCCCACTTCGGCTGTAAAGTGTATCGAAGCACCGTCTTGTTGATACAAAACTTGATCATAAGCAATAGCTTGCCAATCGCAACTGCTAATGAGCCAAGGAAGGAAAACGTCTTGAAGCATTTGTAAATAGATTGCGCTGTTCACATTTAATCTATCTGGGAAAAAGTGAATACATATCTCGTTTCCAAATATGCCAGCCCATATAACAATCTTTTCCCTGCTCGTTATCTTGGATGGGTCAACCTCAACTGGTTTTTGTTTTGCCCAAACCCGGAGTTTTCCTTTCATGTGTAGGTATATTGTAGCCTCATCACTTATGACGATTCTCCTGAGAATGTCAGGATCTTGGTGAACCTTATCCATCATTGTTAAGGAAAATTTGGTTCTGGGGAAAAGATCTTTTTCCATGAGATGCTGATGGCGTGGAAGGGTAAAACTTTTCAATTTATTCTGGTTAAGCATACACAAAGCTGTTGCTGGCGAGCAACCAGCTTGACTTGCATAATGCCTGTGACTCAATGACGGGTCTGCATCCACAATCCCTTTGAAAATTTGAAAGTTTTCCTCCCCTGATACAGATCGAGGTCGACCTGGACGATTAAAATTTTTCACAGAATGAGTTTCGTGAAATTTTGAAGCCAACCATCTTATTGTTGTACGAGCAATTGTCCGATTGAAGCGAGTTTCAAAATCATTCGCGACTTGTGTTAGTTGGTGAACTCCCTTCGATATATGACGATAAAATGCTTCAATTACGAAACTCCTCTCCTCGTCAGTTAATCGGCTGTTTGGTTTGCGCATAGCCATCACAGAAACCTTATAGGAAGTTAATGACTATTATCAGAAGATAAGACATGATTAAAGTAAGCTCAAATAAAAATTACAATGTGTGCATAAATATAGCGAGATTCAAGTCGAAAATCATAAAACCTTCAACAGTTGCATAAATATAGCGAGATTCAAGTCAAAAACCATAAAACCTTCAACAATTACATAAATATAGCGAGATTCAAGTAAAAACCCATAAAAGCTCCACGATTTGCAAAAATATAGCGAGACTCAAGGTAACTTTTGTAGATGTCATTTTGTCGCTTATGAGGAATAAGTTTTTGTTACCTTGACCTGTGACCTCTAAACGTCGCGGTAGGAAAAAGTTGGATAAGGATATTTGACTCAACTTATTATTTCAGACAACTTTTGTAGAAGTCATTTGTTGCTTAAGGGCGGGATTCATCATGGGACCAACGCAAAATGTGGGGTCGAGTAAAAAAGTCGTTTTTACCTAGCAAAATTTTTCTCGAGCAAAACTTATTTTGCCTAGTGAAAACGTGTATTTTACCTCGTACGGTATTCATCATTTCTTGAAAAAGATTAGAAATAAAATAAAATGTTTGAAGGGTCGAAAATTAAAAAATCTAAAAGTAAGAAGAGGAACGTGAAAAGGGTATTGAAGCCCATTCAAATTATGTTAATTAGGTAGAAAATGGTTGAAAAAGAAAGAAGCGGAATGCAAAAAGGGTCAATCGAGGTCTGTTATCGCCTTTTAATGACATTCCACTTCCTTTTTTTCCTCGATTTTACTACTCAACACAGGAGAGCATGGGGATTTTTCTGTTGGAGAAGACCAATCACGAGTTCTAGAACTGATTAGTTTTAGGCTGGTATTACCAATATCTGACTTTTTACTTTTGAACCAATTTTCGTGGTTAAAGTCAAGATTTCGAAATAGCGAAAATGATCCTGACTCGAATTAAACATAGCCTCGAGTTCAGGTTCATTTTGACTGTGGTTCACAAATCAACCTTCATATTACCAATTCACTTTGACCTAAAGTTCAAGGTTCATTGTCCTGTCTCTGGATCAAAATTCTGAACCACATCAAGGAGTAGGTTCAGAAGTCAAATTATAGTTATTTACAACATTTGAAACGAGTTGGTTTAAAAATAAAATGGTTAATCAAGATAGGCTTGGCAGGTTATTCCAATTTGAATGAAAACTCAGAAGAAGAGCCCATATTCGACCAATTCCGATTTCAAGATTGAAAGCTTAGGAGAATCCATTGGAAATAATACTATAGATTTGCCAAACTTCTTTCGCAAAATTTGACTTTAACGTCAATAATGCGTGTCAGATTCATAATTTGCCTCTAATTGCTGATTGAGTGACGTACCACATGAACTAATTCTATTGGCTCATTTTGACATTTGTTACAAGGACGACTGCACAAAAGTTCAAGTGGAATTTGTAAGTATAAGAGTGATTACTTTGAGAATTTGTTGCTTTTAAAGTATTCCAAATTCAGGTAATAACCTTTAAAACGTGTAAATTAAATTGAAAATATATCGTATAATAAAATGTGCCGCTAAAACCAGGAACGTTGGTTAATGTCACCTAGTCTTTAAATTATCGCTCAGGTGACATTATCGGCTATTGTCAACTCCGCTTAATGTCAACCGATTTTTGGCTCCCTGGGAGGTGACATTAAACTAAAACCACTGTATTCAATTATGTCTAATAATTCAAGAGTGACACACTAGCGAAATAAAAATAATTATTCATTTTCAAAGTCAACAGTCAAAGATCACGTGGTTTGATCCTTGATTTTGAGAACTCTGAACCCTGAACTCGAGTTCAGCTGAACTAAATCGCCAATTTCATTCGTAATTTGAAATTGAACTTGACTAAGAGTTCAAAGTGAACCAGGTTCACGAGACCCTGGTTCAAAAGTCAAAATTCAAATATATTGGTAATTTGGGCCTTAGTCTCTCTTTGTTTAATGACTCACTTGTCACTCTGAACTTTTGAACTCTTATTTAAATAGCTAAGAACAAAGTAACATGACCATGAGTCATTAATCTAATCTTTGGTTTTTACATTCTCTTACTAATAATAAAGTTTAGTTTAATTTCTGCTTTCGATTTAAAACGTACTTACAAAGTTCTATTTATTTGAAACAACAATAGTCCCATATTCCTCTTACATGGTAGCAGAGCGTGGTTTTTCAAATAGTAGGACATTTTGTTTAGCGTTGAAAATTCAACTGTTAGTGAATTCAAATTTTTTTTTTGTGGTAAGCCTGGTTAGAAAGCAACTGAAAGTGCAAAAATTCCAGTAAAGCCCATATTCCGCACATTTAAGTTTGAGTGAAGCTATCAGCGAAAGTGAAATTACCTACCGAGTGTGACAATGAGTGAGTCAATTAATGTGCAAAACATTGAGTCTCTTGGAAGTGACAACTACCAAAGATGGAAGTTGCAAATCACACTTTTATTAAAGTCAACCGAAGTGTGGGACGTGGTGGCTGGTACTACACCCAAGCCAATCGTGCCTGAGCAGTTGCCGATTTGGGAGAAGCGAGACATCCAGGCCCAAGCTATAATTGTTCCAACACTTGGAAAACATCAGACAATCCATATCTACAGCTGTGAAACCTCAAAAGAAATCTTTGACCGGCTAAAGGAACTGAATTCTGATGCAAACTCTCTAAATAAACAACATACGCTCTCTTCGTTCCTTAACTTCAAAATTTCAACGGAACAGCCAATCATCACCGCGTACAAGGAGATAGAAGAACTGGCTCGCTCTCTAAGTGAAATGGGAGTAAAAATTGGTGAAACCATGGTAATAACTAAAATTGTTTCTTGTTTACCCGAGAATAAATATCATGCTTTTAAGAAAACCTGGGACAGTGTCCCAGAAGGCTTGCAATCAATGCCAATGTTACTATCGCGATTGCGGAAAGAAGAGCTCGAATTGTCCCAACAGGAAAAGGACGTAAAGCCGAGTGCGAGAAAGGTTGCTGCTTATTATGTAAAACCGCAACTAAGCGTAAACTCAAATGATTCTTCAGAAAAAAAACACGCAATATTGCTGAAGTAAAGAAACGTACGAGTTGTCATAATTGTGGGAAACCGGGTCATTGGAGATCAGAATGTCGATCCTTCAAGAAGAACCCAGATGAAATTGATCATCCAGAGTATGTGAGAACGCAGCACCGTAAAGATAGGGAAGGACACTATAGCTCAAATCAGCAAAACCGAAATCAAAATGATCAGTACAACTTAGGTCTCAAACAGCGCCAATCGGAAAATTTGACACATGCATCTCAAGGATCGAGTACAAATCGGAACAAATCACGGGATACCGGGAAGTCAGCCCATGCTTTTATGTTTAATGGTCACAATTTTGACTCAAGCTCAATCTGGGTTAGCGACTCTGGCGCTACGCACCACGTTTGTGGATCCTTGCAGTGGTTTGAGAATTATGTTCCATTCCAAACCTCAAGATCTGTCTCTCTTACGGATAGAAGCGAATCTCGTGCTCTTGGAAACGGCACGGTCCGTCTGCAGGCTTGGTTCCAAAATAAGTGGGAAGAATGTGAACTAACCAATGTATTATATATTCCAGGAGCTGCCAATCATTTTTCTGAAATAGTATTGGCCCAGAAAGGTTTCGAGATTTTCAGAAACAAGAACGCCACAACTTTTTCAAAAGAAGGAGCTCAAGGTCCAGAAGCCGAATATCGAGATGGTATGTATATAATGAAGTTCAAGGCCATGGGTTTGCAAGTTTACAGCACCGTTGCTAACAAGGCTAAGCTCTGGCATGAGCGTTTTGCTCATGCCAATATGGACTACATCAAGGCGACAGTTAAAGGGAACGCTGTGCTCGGAATTAGTCCCAGAGAAGTCGAAGGAAAATTCAACTGCGAAACTTGTGATGAGGTGATTGAGCCATTCCTGCCCCAAAAGTGTACTTGTTGTAGAACCAAGATCTGTTGTAGTTAGTTACCATTATTCTTATAAGCCATAATGAGTTCTCTCGTGCATGTACTTTAATTCTACTAAAATAATTTCTCATTCTCCACACACTTTTTCTATTCCTATCCCTATCTCTGATTAGCATATACTCTATGCTTGTTTCCTATTCAAGTTCATATGCTTTTCCTATAACCCAGGCCTCTGCTTGGTAAATTCATTACACAACTTTCCTATGCAAATCAATACTCCTATAAAACTCAACTGCTAAACACGTCTTAATATTTATAAAACTTCGTTAAGTGGTAAATTTCTTATGGATTTCTATTATTTATTCTTCAAATAACTTAATCAATGTTAGCATCGAAAAATTAAGGACAAGGCAAGTAACACATTGCATCAAGACACTACAGCGTTAGATGGTAAGTTGATACTATCAGACATGTAAAAATTAAATATTATTATAACGTAATTACAATTAAGTTTTTTGTTTGACAAGTTATAACTTAAATGTTGTTAGTCTTACTACAACTGTTTNTTACAATTAAGTTTTTTGTTTGACAAGTTATAACTTAAATGTTGTTAGTCTTACTACAACTGTTTTTATTTCGTTTAGATCAGCTGAAAAATAATTTTCTTCAAAGTGGGGGAAACAATATTGAATCTCTTTGACAAGAAGAAATTTTCAATGAATATAGGATCCTTTAAACCACAACGTAAGTGTTGACTTTAAACATTTAATAGTTAAATAGATATAAATTTAAAGATTAAAAAATAATTTTTGGAGTCATTTATGCGAGAAGTTCGCAAATATCACCTAACATAAGGATTGAACTATACAAATGAGATTCCACAAGGAATTAAATGTAGCGTAATTGTTAATGCAATTAAATATTATTTATGTTGTATCACCTCATCTACCTTGAATATATTATTTATTAGAATTCAACAATTCTAATGTCAATATAAACAAATAGGTGTGTTGTCCTGCTGCATGTGTGTTCTCATTAAAATTAAAATTTGTATATTCTTACAATTTTAACGATTCGATGACAGTTTTGTTGTACAGTGGTGTCTAGTTATATTTCACTCCGATGACCCAAACTTTCACTACAACCACTGTCACTATAGCTAAATNGTACAGTGGTGTCTAGTTATATTTCACTCCGATGACCCAAACTTTCACTACAACCACTGTCACTATAGCTAAATCCCACGGTAGAAACAATGTGTGTGAACTATGCTGATGAAGTAACAATGGGTCATTCCATCTCCCCCCGGAAAATTGATGTGTCAGCAAGGTAAGATTTAGGGTGTCAGCATAAGTTGACAATTTGAATGGACAAATTGAAATTTATTTTACCACTACATTCTAAAATGTGAACTCATCGGAGGAAGACAATCAATCAAAACTATTCAACTGGAATTGCTACAATGTCAGTAACTTCAAAAGGTAAGCTTCTATCTTTCTTGTAACCTAATTAGTTAATTGTAATTTATTTGAATTTGAATTTCAAGTTTCATGACTTGTTTTGTTTATTTCAGGCAGTCAAAAAAGTGGAAAAGTGACACAAACGCTCATCGATTTGGCTGTTTGGATAGGAGTCAACAGTATCGGGAGGCAGTTGCTGAATTGTCAACACAACATATGATAGATGCAATAAATGACACTGCAGCTGCCAACTCAAAACAACGCCCTCTCAGAGGTAATTAGTCAAAATTAAATCTTTTTAATTGTTTCGTTACATCTATCAAATACTATTCAATTGTTTATTTATAGCTGCTGCTGCGCAGAAGAAAAAAAGTGTAGTCTCTGTAAGTACCCCGAGGACACGCAAGAGGGTGGCAGCTGATGGTAATNACTGCAGCTGCCAACTCAAAACAACGCCCTCTCAGAGGTAATTAGTCAAAATTAAATCTTTTTAATTGTTTCGTTACATCTATCAAATACTATTCAATTGTTTATTTATAGCTGCTGCTGCGCAGAAGAAAAAAAGTGTAGTCTCTGTAAGTACCCCGAGGACACGCAAGAGGGTGGCAGCTGATGGTAATTTATTCATTATTTCATTTTTCTTTTAATTTCTAAAATTTTCTGTTTATTTCACAGAGACATCTGATGACGATGATGATTCCTACCACCCTGAAAATTCAGAAGTTGAGGAAGATTCCACAGATGGTTCTGACGATGATGAGGATGCTATGGGGAATGTCCAGCCTATCATCCCATCTCCACCAACAAAGAAGGGAGAGTAGAGAGGAAGATTCGATCAGCCAAAAATCTCAAAGAAGCTTTTGGTGGACACCAAGAAGTCGAACTTGATATGGTGACCCCGCCACTAAATCAAGAAAGGGATTTAGGTGTATGCTAGGGGAAACCTGGCAAGTCAGAATCGACCCCGAATTTGGTCATGGAAATTTTATTTCAATACGCAAGTGGGGTGCTGATGGACAGGCTGGAACAGGGGCAACGATGAAGGTGGGGTTTATCCCCAAACTTATCACTGCTTTAAAAGCAGCATCAGACTATATGAATTATTAAATTAGTTTAATAAATCTTGAGTTTGTAATAAATATACTTGAAACAATTAAAGAGAGGGTACTGGGTGGAGAAATTTTTTGATTTTACTTTGTCATTGCTTCCTGTCTAATATTGGATTTAGTTGTGGAGAATGATTGCAATCTTACACAAATTTGTGAATGTTGACAGTGTAGTGGAATAATTTAATTTGACATCAATAACTTGGAATAAGTTCCAGTATATAGTACTTAAAACCGATTAGCACACCATTTTGATTTAATTGCATAAATAAGTATTCTAAGAGTTGAAAATTTAAGAAACTAAAACTATTTCTGTTGCTTTAATTGAAGATTGGTTCTACTTCAACGGTAAATTTTTGAAAAATTCTATGGAGGATCTGAGACACATGGTTAATTCTACGCATCATTTTATAAACCACCGCTCATGGACTGATCTAAATTGCTGTTGATTTAAAACAAGGAGAGCTCAAACTAACATCAATAGCAACACGGTGATCTGAAATGGTATGGATTATTTCGTTAAATAGATTCGAATCTATCTTTAATTGTATACTATGTATGTATGTTGTATGTTTGTATCTAGAGTCGCAACTCAGAGAGGTCTGATTTTGAGACCTTTCTAATTCAAAATGAATTTTCTGAAAATGTAGATGAAGCTGATTACTCTCACTTGAACCAGCTACCTCTATTTGAGAGCAATGAAGTAATTTAAGAAAATAAGTTAGGATAAATTATTTTAAGGGTGAATTATTATTTCAATGCTTTAAATAGATTCAAGAAGAGTGGCAGCCAGAAAATGATTTTGAGGATTTTTTGACAAGAAACTGCTTCACAGAAAATGTGGAAACAATTGACTACATGCATTTGCAAAATTCCCTTCTTTTTTTGACAACAATATTTCTTCCAAAACTTCCAAACGACAAAGGGTATGCTTTCTTTGAATATAAAATATGAGGTTGTAAATATTAAGCGATATTTTTGTTTAGTGTTACAAATGCAGAATCTGTAAACTTAAATGTCGTCAAGTGTCTGCATTTAAGTTGCATATGAGTGTATGCCAAAGGCTTAAACATCGACGGTTCAAGCGTGTTACAAGACGGAAATTATTTCAGTGTGAATTTTGTCCCACAATGTTTAACTACCGAGTTCAGCGGGAATGCCATTTGGCCAACTAACATTCCTGCTTTCATTGTTCTTTTCGCGGAGGTAATATAAACCAACATAGACTAATACATCCAACCCAACATGACGCACACAGTTCACAATTACGTTTAACTCCCTCCATGGTACCGTCAATTGCTGCGGACAATCCATTCAAAAGGATATGTGCTTTTAGAGGTACGGTAAGGGCATTTCGTAGTTTTTGGAACTTGGAGACCACTCCATTGCAAGAGTATCTTGTGGAGATTAAGCCACAAATAGAAAACATAATACAAAACAGTGTTGGAGATTTGGGTACTATCAAAGCCCAATTTAGTGTCTTTGTGACATTTCAAAGGTACCTTTTTCGTGAAAAAAATAGCAATGTCTACGAATATCAGGCAAAACCAATAAACTCACACATGCTTATGTGCTTGAACAAAGAAGTGTTTAACAGTGTGTATGAAAAATGGTGTAGTAAAATAATTCACACCGTAAACATTTTTGAGAAGTATGGTTCAGGGTGGAAATTTCTCAAAGTCACTGGATCAGATCTACGCATCGGCTTATTCCGTCCACAAAGAGGAGGGTGCCAAATTTCTATCCCAGCTAAGCTACGGAACAAAAAATCTGTGATTCATATTGTGACCAAGGATAACATGTGCTTCAAGTGGGCCTGTCTTGCAAGTTTACATCACAAGCAGCTAAGGAGACAAGGTGTGAAGAATATACAACGGAGTGGATATTACAGAAAATATAAAAAACTGTATGATTTCGTTTGCATATCATATCCGGTGGAACTTCGTGATATCCAAACTTTTGAAATTGCAAATTCAGTGGCAGTGAATGTATTCAACTATGACGAAGTTGATGGGACAATACCTGCATATATATCTCCTTACAACTACACACAACATAAAACCATTGACTTACTTCTCGTGTGTGATGAAAATATACATTTTCTGGCAGTTTCTGACATTCACAAGCTTCTGGGAAAACGCAATAATCACCGCAGACTCTTATGTTATAATTGCCTACAAACATTTCCTCTAGCGGCAGCAACGGTTTCAGCTGCTAGAGACAGTTTGCTTATGGATCATGTACATAATTGTAAAAAATTCAAATTTCAGAATGTCAAAATGCCTGCTGAAGGGGGGACGATATCTTTCACTAACATTGCCAAACAATTAAAGGCTGGGTTTGTGGTTTACTCAGATTTCGAATGCTTACTTATACCCACAAATGACAATTGTGTAGAGACACTTCAAAGATCACACAGCATAAAGAAGAAAGTGCACACACCAAGTGGTTTTGCCTATGTTATAGTTGATGCGAATGNGCATAAAGAAGAAAGTGCACACACCAAGTGGTTTTGCCTATGTTATAGTTGATGCGAATGGTAATATTCACAAAAAACGTGCCTACAGAGGTGAGGATGCTGTAGATGTTTTCCTTCAGGACATTAGTCAAATCAAAATAGAAGTGTTCGATACATACGACAATCCAGTTGCAATGTCGATTACTGCTTATGAGCAACGACAATTTAAACAACAGACTGAATGTCACATTTGCAACATGACAATTTTGACTAAAGAGGGGTAGTTCCACGATAACAAATTCGTAAAGTTCTACTTGATGAGCGGCGTAAAAAATATTAAAGAGTAAATTNAATTAAATTAAAGGCATAATCTAAGGTAGAAGTGCGCAGGGTTCCGAATTTGTTATTGTGGAACTACCCAGAGGACAAGGTTCGCGACCACTATAGACTTAGTGGTGCATACAGAGGTCCTGCACACACTCAGTGCAACCTAGACCTTCATCAACTGAAGCGGTTACCTGTCGTTTTGCACAACTTTAAAGGGTATGATGCTCATCTTATTTTACATGGATTCAGAAAATTTGGTGACAATATTCGTGTTACACCATCTACCTCGGAAAAGTTTATGTCTATCCAGGTGGATAACATTGTCTTTATAGATAGTCTACAATTCATGAATCGTAGTTTGGAGAGTCTGGTGGCTGACTTAGTAAAACAAAATGATGATCGAAAATCCTTCAAGCTACTTTACGACCACTTCCAATTTTCCGAGCTTGTTGATTTACTCAAACAGAAAGGAGTATAGCCCTATGACTACATGACTGGATGGGAAAAGTTTGACGAACCAAGGCTACCTAATGTAGAAGCTTTTCACAATACTCTGAGGGATAAACCGCTGCCTGCTGCAGATTACAATCACGCGCAAAAAGTATTCAATTCTTTAAATTGCACCTCGATTGGGGATTATCATGACCTATATGTGCTTACCGACGCCCTGCTACTTGCTAGCGTATTTGAAAACTTCCGAGAAATGGCCCTAGATTCTTACCATTTGGACCCCGTTCATTATATATCAGCACCAGGTCTTGCGTGGGATGCTGCACTAAAAATGACCCGAATAGTCTTGGATCAACTATCTGACATAGACCAACATGAATTCTTGGAGTTGGGAATGAGAGGGGGTGTGAGTATGATTGTAATACGGAAAGCAGAAGCTTGGAATCACTATATGGAAGAATACACAGGAGATCCTGAGAGTGATAAACAAGTTTACATAATCAGTTGGGATAAAAACAATTTATATGGCCAGGCAAATTTTAATTTAGTTGTTTCTCTAATTGTTTCTACTTTTATAGGCTATGGACCAGAATCTCCCCGTGGCTGGGTTCAGGTTCATGACAAGTAGAGAAATTAAAGTTTTCAAGATAGAAGAGACATCAGATGATTCTCATCGAGGGTTCATAATTGAATGTGATCTTCTCTATGATGCGCGATTACGTGAAACACATGATCAATACCCACTTGCTCCAACAAAAATGAAGGTTAGGAAAGAGGAGCTGAGCGACTATCAGCATAGTTTGGTGGAGGCCTTAGATTTGACATATATGGACACACAAGAGAAGTTATTCCACACTTGGGTCCACGAAAAAAATACATAGTTCACTACAGGTGATAAATAAGCTAAATAAAGTCTTTAACTCATCATCATATCAATTTAATTTTTCTATTCAGGAACTTACAATACTATATTTCGAAGGGTATGAAGCTCGTCCAAATTCATCGAATCCTAACATTTGAACAGAAGAACTGGCTTTCCCCATACATCGCTTTCAATCAAATGAAACGCGCCGTAGCCAAAAATTTTTTTGAGGATGGATTTTTCAAACTAATGAATAACTCAGTTTTTGGCAAAGGTAAAAATAGTTTAACACGGTCCAAACTTGATGAATTAGAAGTCACATCCCCATTACTACTACCATATATTTTCTCTTATCGCAGGGATGGAGAATGTACGGCGGCGACTTCGTGTAAGACTGGTAAACAAGAAAGAGCAAGCACTTAAACTAATTAGTAAGCCGCAATATAAAGGACATGACATTCTGGACAAAAACCTAGTATTCTTCCAATTAGAAATTGCCAGGGTTACTCTAGATAAACCAATATACACAGGGTTTGCTGTCTTGGATTTATTAAAACTTTTTATGTACCAATTTCACATGGATTGTGTTCAGCAGAAATATGGGAAACTAGCACAATTACTGTTCACTGACACCAACAGCTTAACTTACCAAATCCAAACCAAGGACATTTACAAAGACATGGAAAAAGACAACCACTTATTTGATTGTAGTGACTATCCTGTAGACCACTTCCTATGGAGTGATACTAACAAGAAAGTCATTGGAAAACTAAAGGATGAAACAAAGGGGGATCTAGTTTATAAGTTTGTAGGACTCGACCCGAAAGTTTACTGTATGTCAGTTGGAAAACATCAGTGGGAGAAGAAGGCTGCAAAAGGGGTTCCAAAGTCAGTTCAAGAGCGAAGCCTCCAGTTTGCAACATACAATACATGTTTAGAACAGCAGCACCGAGTTTACGAAAGTATGACATATATTAGGTCTATGAAGCATGTATTGCATGGTTTTGATTCGAAGAGGTGTATATTGCCTAATGGGATTGATACTTTATCGTGGGGGAATGTGCTTATAGATTATTTAAAGGGGAGGTGTAGATTAATACTCATAACTGTTATGTTATTTACTATAAAGGTGTATTGTGTTGAACAAACAGAATTAGTTTAAGACAAGGTAAAGTTCAGTCAAGTGAGTAAAAATGAAGCAGAGATACATTTTTCACCATGAGCATTATTATCACACTCTTAAAAATCAAATAGGGGAAGGCGTACCAGTATTTCACGGAGTTCGTCAAAGAGGTGGTGGGATTGGCTCAGTGTTGGGTAGCATTGCAAGATATGCAATTCCACTAGCAATGAGATATATATTTCCACATGCCAGAGAAGCTGCTTTCAATACGATTTCTGAATTAGCGGCGAAGAGAGAACCAATAAAAGAAGTGCTTAAGCGTAACGGGGTTAAATTTTTAAGGGGGGTTAAAGGCAAGGTTGTAGCAGACGTAAATAAGGTTCAGTCTGGTGGGAAAATTCAAGCAAAAACGAAAGGTAAACAAAGAAGATAAGCTAAAACAATTCCATGTGTTAAAATAATTGCAAGGGAGAAACGTAGAAAACAAAAGGAGAAGAAGAAACGAGATCGTCGCGATATTTTTTCATAATGTCGTTACTTCACACACTTTCCAAACCGGCAATTCGAGGAGAGGTAGAACTCTTTCCTATCCCCGCTACAGATACATCTGTAGATTACAGTATGTATACTGAGTATAGACCAACCGTGAGCGTAGCCGATTCATCTTCTAGGATTAAATTTAAAATGCTTGGAAATGGGGCTCACTACTTAGACCTCCACGATAATTTCTTATACCTAAAAGTACGGGTCGTTGATAAGGATGGCAATGATCTTAAGGAAACATCAAATGTGGGGGTGTGTAACTTGTTTATGCATGCCCTATTCTCTCAGTTGGACCTTTATTTCAACTCGCATCTTGTATCCACTAGTAACAATGCATATGCGTATCGAGCATATATAGAGACTTTACTCTCCTATGGGAATGAATACAAGCAATCTCAAGGGACTTGTGCCTTGTTCTATGCAGATGATGGAACCGCAGAAGCTGGCAATGGAAATAGTGGGTTTGTCAAGAGAAAAGAGTTTATCTCAAAGTCGAAATCGGTTGAGTTGATTGACAAACTTCGATTTGACTTGGCAATGCAACACCGCTACATTCTAAATGATGTATCAGTCACAATCGCATTGACACGATCTCCTGATGCCTTCTCGTTGTTGACAGAAGGAGAAGAAGCACAAGTAAGAATACTCAGTGCATCGTTATTTGTAAGAAAGCAGGTGCTTTACCCCAGTATTGTTCTTTCACACCAAAGACTTCTCGATAAGGGTGAAGTAGCAAGATATCCTCACAAGAAAGTTGATGTAAAATACTTCACCATTGCAAATGGAAATTCGGGTGCAACGGAGGAGAATTTATTTGGTGGAGTAATCCCTAGTCGTATTATTGTTGGAGTTATTTCAAGTCCTTCATTCATTGGAAATTTTACAGGAAATCCATTCAAATTCGAAAATCATAATATTTCATCGATTGGGCTGACCGTAAACAATATTTCCATTCCCATAAGACCTTTGACTTTGAATTTTTCGCGTGATGAATTTCTACTTGCATACTACACACTATTTACAAGCACCGGGATTGCGGGGCAAGACGAAGGTCTGTCGTTTGGTCGAGAAGGGTACAAGACTAATAATTGTTTGTTTGTGTTTGACATTGTACAGTCACCATCGGGTGCTTCGTTGCTTACTTTGGAAAAGACAGGAAATATAAAACTGGACATCCAATTCTCAATTCCCACAGTTGGAGCAAAACATTGCATTGTTTTCTCGGAACACCAGGCAGTTCTTGAAGTAGATAAATATAGGCAGGGTATTGTCACACAATGAATAGCACAGAACTTAGGAGCATCGTCTACTCCACAATAGTTAGAAAATTTGAAACTGGCGTATTTGCATGTGATCAACTCGACTATGTAAAGAGTAATCAATTTGCTATTGTAAATAAAGATGACCAATACCATGGTGGTACACATTGGTGTGCTATGTTTAAGGAAAGGTTATCAAACCAGGCTGAGTTCTTTGATAGTTTTGGTATGCCTATTACATTTTACACCAAATATTTTAGAAAATTTTTAAAGTCGAAGTCCTGTCAATTAATTTATAGCGAAACACAGAACCAGTCATCCGATAGTACTTATTGTGGTAATTATTCGGTGTATTTTCTAATTAATCGATACTTAGGTCGTACGTTTCATGACATTCAATGTGACTTCAGCAATGTTAACTTACATGACAATGATGAAATCGTTAGTCGATTTGTTAAAGATAATTTTTATGCTCACCATGCACCATCCTTAGCATCTATTAAACAGCATATTAATAAATTAGATGATAGTCTCCACATCGTTCAATTATGTAAGCCGTTTGCAAGTAAAACTGGTGGTAAGTTATAATTTTAAATTATTTATTGGATAGATTTCAAATAAAATGGTTGAATCAAAAATTAGAAAAGTTTACTTTGATTTATCTCACTTCACGGGGTTGAGCAGTCTAAAGAAAATACATGATTATACAGGCGTATCAAGATGTAAAATCCAGGATTTTCTAAACAAACAAGATACGTACACCAGGCATAAGCAAAGAAGACTCCGATTTCGTAGGCGTAGAGTGATGTCACCGGGGAAAAACTATTTATGGCAAGCTGATTTGATTTTTATGAAGAAATACAAGCACAATAACAAAAATTTTCAATATTTATTAACCATCATTGACGTTTTTAGTAAATTTAGTTATTGTGTGCCTGTTAAGCGAAAACGTGCTTCAGACATTATAGATGCATTTAAAAAGGTGTTTGCCAATCCAGATGCTACATGTCGCTATCTCCAATGTGATGAAGGGACCGAATTTTTCAACAAACCATTTATAAAATACTTGGCTGAGAAAGGTATTTTATTATACCACACATTTTCAGAGCTAAAGGCGTGTGTAGTAGAACGTTTTAATCGTACTTTGCTGACGAAGATTTCTAAATATTTTACTCACAGTGGTGGAACTGAATACATATGCCAACTGGAAAATATATTAAAGGCATATAACAAAACAGTTCACAGTACAATTAGTATTTGTCCTAAGGATGTTGATATATACAACGAAATGGATATATGGTTGTATGCAAATCGTGATTTGTATAATAGTAAAATTAAACCCCCTAAGCTCAAATTGTATGATCGGGTAAGATTGAGAAAACTCAAAGGTATATTTGACAAGGGATATAATCCAACGTCCACAATTGAACTCTTCGAAGTGAGGGAGGTGATTCATTCAATTCCAATAACATACATGTTGAAAGACCTACAAGGGGAGAATTTATCTGGAATTTTTTACGAAGCTGAGTTAGTTAAAGTTGAGCAGCATTAGAGGAAGTATACTGGTGATAGAAGCAAAATGTCATTTTTCATGATACTGCCATCAAATGGGTCACAGAGTTACTACCCAGATAATCGTATTGGAAATTACACTATTAAGCTTCCTTACCCAGTGATTGTTGACCCCACTGATTATATGGTAGCGTTAACGGGGGTGACTTATGTAAATTCAATAAGAAATCTCACTGGTAAGGCAAATGATAATCTAATTTGTGTGACACATGCCGGAGATAATGAGAAAGAATCAAAATATAAGGAACTCTACCTACAAACCTGTCACTATGGGAGTCACATACATCTAATAAAAGCTATAAACAGTCTGCTCCGTAAAGTGGTGTTTACAGGAATTGTTTTGGAGTTCGATCGAGTAACAAATCGTATACAGTTGATATATGAGCACAAAACGAAGCTAAGAATTAGCGAAAAGCTTTCATATATGTTGGGATTCAATGGTAAAACCCAATTCTACCATTCTGATGAAGGAATCCAAAGTACAAAATCCAGAGTTTGGGCTACATTTCTACCGGATTTAACGGGTGGGCGATATCATATGTTTATCTACTCAAATATCGTGGAACCGCAAATACTTGGAAGCACGCTGGTCCCACTCTTACGGATGATTAATATAAGAGGAGATGATGGAAAAGCAGCGACAGAGACGTTCCAGAAACCGTATTATCTACCACTCTCTCGTCGAACGCTAGAAAGCATATACATTACACTCTGTGACGAATACGGGGAGGAAATTTATTTTGATCGTGGTCAAGTTACAATTACGCTTCACTTTAAGCACAAATAAAATGAATGAAGTTATTGATGCCTCAGAGTTTAAATTTATTCATCCATTTTCAAATACAATTGCAGGGGGGTCTCAATGTGGAAAAACAACGCTGACGCTAGCAATACTTAACAATTTAGATAAGTTAATATCTCCTCGAATAGACCGTGTAATTCTATCCTACAAAGAGCACCAACCGAGCTACCAAAATATAAGAAACTCTGAACCACGTATTGAGCTTATGAAAGGTTTGGATTTATCAAAATTAATCTCGTTGGTTTTATTAAACTAATATTAACTGCTAGTTTACTGTCTCAGCATGCAAGATAAGGAGGTTCAAGAATTGTTCACCTCAGGAGTTCATCACAGGTCGATATCAGTTTTTTTCCTCGCACAAAACCTTTATGCGCAGGGTANCAGGAGTTCATCACAGGTCGATATCAGTTTTTTTCCTCGCACAAAACCTTTATGCGCAGGGTAAATTTGCTAGAAATATAAGGTTATGTACTCATTACTATACAGTTATGAAAACCCCAACATTCAGCTCACAAGTACAATATTTGAGTAGGCAACTGTTCCCTGAAAGCCGGAAATTTTTATTCGATGCTTACAAGCAAGCTACACAAGAACCATATTCATATCTTTTTGTCAGTTGTCCTCCAGCAACACCTGATAACCTAAGAGTTCAGAGTGGAATATTGCCAGGGGAGAATAATATTATTTATTGTCCAAAATGATTTTTGTCATTGATATTAAAGGTTATTATTTAAACGGTAAATTTGTGTTAAAGGAACTTGCTATAGGAAGTATAGGGCAAAACGTTAAACACTACATATTTTCTCCACAAATACCATTTTCCAAGTTGACGAGAAAAAACAAGTACGTCATTTCTTATTATGAAGAACATGTAACTGGAATTCCTTGGAATACTGGATTTTTCTGCTTGACTCAGCTGGAGTGTCTCATTCCTAATTTCACCCCAAATGATACAGTATATGTGATTGGAGTCGAAAATACGTCATTCTTGATGACTCTTCCACAATTTCAATCCAATGTACGTGTAGCTACCGTGGAACTGACAAGGTGTGAATCAAATCCCTTATACAAGCCAAACATAGCCTGCATTTCTCCATTTCATTCTCAACCATATCCATGTGCACTTCATAATGTTGTTGGAGCCTTGCAAGAACTAACAGAGAGTCTGTGCTAATGGATCGCATCCATCGCAATCGTGGTTTTCTTACTAAACTTCATCGTAGTAAACGAAATAAGCGACTATTTCTTCTCCGTGCGGCTTCCAAGGATAACATTGATGCACTTTCAGAAGTTGCACTAAATACTATTCTTGGAAACATTTCACTAGACAAAATGTTAAAAAAGAGGTTGAAACGACATCGAAAGCACATTCGAGAACTGGCAAAGCCAAGGGTATCACGAAAGAAAAAAAAGAGCATCCTGGTACAACAGGGTGGTTTTCTACCTCTACTTCTAGCCCCCGCCTTGTCAGCCCTTGGTAGTCTTGCAGCTAATGCGATTGGGCATGCTATTGGGATATAATGGCTAAACGAATGAAATTAGTGCCTGAAGCTGAATATGAAAATATGACTGTTCAACCTCTTCCGAAAAGTCGTGATGAGTCAGTGTTTCTCGAAAAGCATAAAGTTGCTTCTTATCTTTTAAGCCTTGAAAATATCCCAGACGATATTAAGTTGATTCTGTACAACAGACTTGTTAAGAATGTGAGCAGTCATTTACAAGAGTTGAACTCAAAATTATATCCAATTCCAATACAGAATTCAGCTCAGATTGAAACGGCATCACAAAGTATACAATCCAATGGCAACGAAAGTACCGACATTGTTCAACATGATTCTAATATGGTTGCTACATTTCCTACTAAGCTTAGAAAGAGTGTGGAGGCGCTTGTGGCGATACTCCACAAATATCCTCAAATAATCTCATGGGATAGCTCTGGAAATGTTTTCTTCTACTGTCAACCAAATAATAGAGGATCTAACATTCATGATTTGCTATCCTTCGTCTTACGACCAACGCTGAAGTTTGATGTTGATCCCCCAGGTGTTGGTACATTTCTCAACATTCTTCAAAATGTAAATGTTCCGACAAGCATTTTTGCAAATAAACTTCGCAATTTTCTTGCAAAATCAAATTCAGCAAATGTAGAGCAGCGAGCTATTCACCATCCTGAACAAATAGTTGGTGTATCACCAGGTAAAAATGCGCGATCAGCTCCTAAAAGAAAAAGATTTGAAACAAAAGATGGATCTGACAACCCAGTATACGATATTTCCAACACACAAGAATGGGTCCCTCCTCCTCCTCGTCCAATTAAGTGGCTGAACTTTACATACGGTACAACAAGGAAAGTTTTCAATTTGGAAAAAGATAATCAGCCTTCAGTATAAGTTTAGTATTACACTAGATATGACATGGCTCAATCAAAAGTTACTACCTCACCAGTGCCTACGCGTGATGGTCCAATGTTTGGGAAATATGTAACACTAGATGCAAGATTAGCCTCGTTTAATTCATGGACATATTCACAAATTCAGAGCCCTGTGACACTATCAAAAGCAGGGTTTTTCTATACTGGGATTGCTGATCGAGTTGTTTGCTTCTATTGTTCTGGAGCTCTATGGAAATGGGAGAAGTATGATGATCCATGGTTGGAGCATGCAGTGCATCATGGTCGCTGTGCATATTTTCTTCTCAACAGATCTAGCAGGAACGATACAGCTGTACAGGTAATTAGCTCCATTTATACAAAACACAACTACTGCTCTAAATATTCCACTGATTACTTTCACAGATTGAAACAACAGATTTTGAGGAGACTGGTGATGTCACAACCGATATGCCCCAAGGTAATCACACAAGTATTAAATTTATTAAGCAATAATTAATAACAAAAATGTCCATTTTTAGCTAGGACTTTAATAACTGAACTACAAGCAAGAATCTTATGCTCTATATGCCATACAAAGGAAATCTCACACCTTTTTCTTCCCTGTGGTCATCTTGTAGCCTGCCTACCCTGCTCCACATCATTGCACACTTGTCCAATTTGTCGCGAAAAAATTACTAAAATTTTAAAAGTTTTTCTTTGAATGTTTCATATTTCCCCTTCTTCTTTGTAAATGTTCCGAAATCAAAAACAATCAATAAATTGTACAATTTTAAAACGAGTTGGATCTCCAAAAATATAAAATTTGAGTGTTATATGCTTGTTTCATACTTGATTGACATACTATTCATGTTAATTTAATTATATCATGTCAAACACTAACAAAACAGAAAAAATTATGATATGATAAACCGTTAATAAAAATATAAAAAGATAGTGCAGGCAGACGGAGACGATCCCAATGCACAATTATACAACTGTCATTACGTATACATCAGTCTGCCTGCACTATCTTAAAGGGTTGATCTTAAACACAATACTATAATGTAATAATAGTTTAACAAATAATGCTGGTTCTAAAACAAGTGCACTTACAAATAATGCTGGTTCTACAACAAGTACACTTTTGGGGCAGGAATGGCTCAATCACCTCATCAAACTTGTCATGTCGGGACGGAATCGAGAAGGCCGTTCCGTGTCGTCGAAAGATCAGTAATTATGAAGCCTGGGGAAAAGCTTCACGCAGACTTAGCTGGAAAAATGCCGACACCTTCAATCGGAGGGTCAAATTACTTTCTACTAATCAAGGACGAAGCCTCCACTTTCCGAGCTGCGTATTTCCTCAAATCCAAAGATCAAGCAACAACATGTGTTCAGGAATTCATCCGAATGATTGAAAATCAAACCGGAAACTCAGTGAAAATTCTGAAGACGGACAACGGATCAGAATTTGTCAACCAAGCCCTTGATTCATTCCTGAAAGATGCCGGCATAATTCACCAGACAAGTGCACCGTACTGCCCAGAGTCAAATGGGCGAATAGAAAGGGAAATGAGAACCATCAAGGATGGAGCGCGTGCCATGATGCAAGAATCTTCGGTTCCTGAATTCCTTTGGGCAGAGGCTGTTGCCTCATCTGTTTACATTCGTAACAGACTGGTAAATAAGCAGAGCCCACAAATGACTCCATTTGAAGCAATATTTCAGAAGAAACCGAAAGTAATACACCTCCGAAAATTTGGTTGTACTGCGTTCATGCAGATTCCACACCAGAAACGCCACGTCTGGGACCCTAAAGCAAGAAAAATGATGTTTGTTGGCTATGAAAATCGGTCTCAAAAATATCGTCTCTACGATGAAGAAACTGGAGAAATTATTATTGCAAGAAATGTCAGCTTCATTGAAAACAATCAACATTCCCGCTCATTTGAAATCTTGGAAGATAGTGACGAGGAAACTTCAACTCTTGGCGAAAGGGAGGGCAGTGAAAATAATGACGACAGCGAAGACGAGCCACTATCCGACACAGAAACAATCATTCCCGAAAACTCGGAAGAACCAGAACAAACCGGGACTTCCACATACAGATTTCGTATAGATGGCGCAACGTATTCTGTTCCCAAAGATCTGAAGATCATTATCCGGAAAAATGGTCGAGACTTTGAGGCCAATATTCCGACAAATAAGACATCAACTCTGAAGATCCGAAAAGAAAAAAAGAAATTAGAACCAAAGGATCAAGTTCGTGCTCTTCGCGAACGTTCCAGCTTACGCCCACCCACACGATATCAGGCAAGCCTGGTCATATCCAATGACGAGCCTTGCTCTTACAAGGAAGCTCTTTTATCAGAAAAAGGTTCAGAGTGGAGGGCAGCAATCAAAGCTGAGCTTCAAAGTCATAAAAGAAACGGCACCTGGCAGCTAGTTCCGAATCCACGACATTCGAAAATACTCGACAGTCGATGGGTGTTCAAAGTGAAGCTACATCAGGATGGCAGTGTAGAAAGATTCAAAGCAAGACTGGTTGTTAGAGGGTTTTTTCAGCATTACGGAACGGACTACTCCGAAACTTTCTCACCTGTCTGCAGGTACGAGTCAATTAGACTCGTCTTAACCATCGCAGTTTCAAAGAAATATTTCATCAAACAATTTGACGTGGCCACGGCCTTCCTTCATGGATCTTTAGAAGAGACGATTTATATGAATCCACCAGAAGGACTTCAAGTAGATGACGGCATAGTTTGCCTACTAAAGAAGAGTTTGTACGGTTTAAAGCAAGCACCCCGCTGCTGGATGTCCACTTTTTCAAAGTTTCTTGCAGAACTCAATTTCGAACCTACTAACAGCGACAGCAGCGTTTTCCTTGGTTCTGTCATGGGTTTTGAAATAATTTTGACTTTATATGTAGATGATGGACTCATATGTGCCGCGGAAGAAGCCCCTGTTATTTTTGTCTTAGAGAGAATAAAACGAAGATTTGATATAAAAATTTCTGAACCTACTAGCTTCGTAGGAATGGAGTTAATTCGAAACTCAAGTGCCACGGGAAATCTAATTATTAGACAGAGAAGCCTCATCAGGAAGCTATTTTTGGATTTTGGAATGGATGATTGCAAGCCTGCTGCTGTTCCATTTCAGCCTGGCCACGTATTCACGTCCAACAAAGAGAGTGAAACAACCTATCCTTACCGACAGTTGATAGGGACACTCCTGTTTTTGTCCAGATGTACAAGACCGGATATCTCCTATGCGGTTTCAAAATTGTCCCAGTTCTGCTCCAATTTCAACGAGACACACTGGAATGCAGCGAAGGGAGTCCTCCGCTACATCAAAGAAACAACATCAATGGGGTTAGAATTTAAAGAAAACTCTCCGCTGAATCTGCTAGGATACACAGACTCAGATTACGCGGGAGACCCGGCAGGTAGAAAATATACAACAGGTGTTGCCTTTTTTCTGGGAACATCACTCATCTCATGGTACAACCAAAAACAACCAGTAGTTGCCGTCTCTTCAACTGAAGCAGAGTACGTCGCCCTGGCTACTGGAGCCAAAGAAGGCATCTGGCTACGTACCTTTTTTGGAAGAACTAGGAGCTCCTCCTCTAGAATCCACACCAATATATGTCGACAATCAGAGCTCAATTAGATTGGCTCAAAATCCAGAGTACCATAGTCGAACAAAGCATATCCACGAGATGTTTCACTTCATTCGAAGTCAAGTGGAAGCCAGAAAACTCAACGTTGCCTACATCCCAACTAATTTCCAAGTTGCTCACATTTTGACGAAACCACTTGGGAAGTCCAAATTTCGAGAAATGAGGTCACACCTTGGCCTAATAGAAACTGAAGCTCCACCTGAGAAGGTTACAGAGAAGTCAAGCCTCAAGATACCAAAAAGCCCTACAGGTTTTCTGACAAAAATGACGGTAATGATGCTAATGTTTCTGTTCATTGGACAGGGATTCAGTTTTTCTTTTCAGACCACCCAACCAGTTCTGTGGCGTGGAAGTAGCACTCCAATTACCAAAGGAAGTTACAGAGTATTTCTCACTGTCAAATTTGTGAGCCCCTGCACCCTCATCATTCCGGATAGAATTCACAAGGATTTAGAAATAGAAGCAATGAAAACATGTGAAGTACTTTACCAAGAAATGTTTATCCAAGAAATGGTGAAGATGTGTCCAGCTCAAGACAAGCGAACCTTGATCATGCGCAACAAGAGGTTCATCATTACAACGTTAATGCTTGAATTCATCATCAGCAGCATAGTAGTTGCAGTTGGTCTAGGCGTCGCGGGAGTTGCAGTAGCAACAACTAACGCAAATAGTATCACTGAAATCAACGAGATCATATCCAAGCAAGCCAAAAGTGCTGAAGCACTGACCAAACGAGTCGACCTCCTTGAAACTGCTGTCATGAACATTCAGACTGATTTTCAAAAATTGGTAAAACAACTTGAAGACCATGAAAATGATTTTTTGGAATTCAAGACCAAAGCCGTAAGCTCAATGTTCTCAATTTCATACGTTACAACTCGGCTGATGCTGGCAAGGCAGATTATCAAAGAAGCCACTAGACAATGGAAGTCCGGAAAAATCTATCCCGTCTTTTTAGATTATTTTAATTTCACTCTCCCATGCCATCAGGAGTGTCCAATCACCTTAGCAACGCCAAGGAGGTGCCATTTCACAGATGATTGGGAAGATCTTTTCTTGGATTTTGATGTACCCCTTGTCAACAGCTCCACCCAACTTGTTGAGGCTGATCCCTTCGACCTAATGATCAAAGTAGACAGTAGGACATGTAAGGTTATTTATATGGGGCCCAGAAATGCAATAATTTCCAAGGAAGGTAAATGCACTATGGCGATTAACATCAAGGCTCAGGCTCAACACGACACGATACTTTTCTCAACTGAAGGATGTCTTAAGGACATAAAATTGCCAACGGAATCAAAATACTTCACGATTGAGAGATGCGATCCGTCTCACACTTCGGACGAAATGGATTTTGTTCAAGTGAAGCCTCATTTCGGGTCTAATTATATTTATTGCGCAGAAGGATTCTTGGAAATTGATGGGAAATCACACCCCTGTCCTGAAGACGTTTTCATTCTCCCGATTACGGCTAGCTTCAAAATAAATAATATGGAATACGTCGGATCGCAAGTCCATCTCGATCACCAAGAGATGATTGACCCACTCTTTACAATGCGTACAAATTGGCAGCTTCAACCACGAGTGAATCTCTCAAGTCTCCTTAGTAACTCTCAGTATGGAAAGAAACACAATGAAGATGCTCAAACGAATGTCCCCACTGGAAACTTGATAAACTGGGTCGCCGGTTCCTTGGGTGTCATTGTTATCTTACTTCTTGTCACTCTCATTTACCATTTTGCCCGGGATAAGAAGATCAAAGTAACAGTTGCACCTATGGATGGAAAACTCGAAGTTGAAACCATCAAAATGACCGAAGTATCAGGAACTCGAGATTGAGGGAAGGTGTTGGAGAAGATCAATCACGAGTTCTAGAACTGATTAGTTTTAGTCTCTCTTTGTTTAATGACTCACTTGTCACTCTGACCTTTTGAACTCTTATTTAAATAGATAAGAACAAAGTAACATGACCATGAGTCATTAATCTAATCTTTGGTTTTTACATTCTCTTACTAATAATAAAGTTTAGTTTAATTTCTGCTTTCGATTTAAAATTTTTCCTGAGCAAAAGATTTTCCTTTGGTTTTTACTAAGTGGGGCAGATATGATGAATACCGCTCGGTAAAAATCTTGAGTAAAATGACTGTTTTTTACCTGGCTCTTGGTTTTTTGCCTAGCTTTTGGTTTTACCCTTATGATGGGTACTACGCTTTAAATTTCAATGTATTGTTAAAAAACTTAAAAAATTTTCTTGCGAACTCAAGTCTAGAATCCAACCAGCAGATCTATTTGTTGGCGAAATTCTGTTAAAATGTGACAGGTATTACTAAAAATCACATTTGACCTTCAGTAACCTCCAGAGGTCAAATGAGAAGCCGAAGGACATTCTGTCCCATTTAAACATTATTTGCATGGAAAGATCTACTTGATTGCAAAGGTTGGATTCGATCCTTCTGTACGCAAAAATTTTTTCTAAGTTTTTTAACACAAATCCCCATCTCGAAAATTTTCTAAGTTTTTTGACTTTTCGGTTCCCTTACAACTCAAAAAACTATCTCTACAAAAGTTTTTGTGAACAACCAATGGAGGAAGATATTCCTCTAACATTTNTACAAAAGTTGTTGTGAACAACCAATGGAGGAAGATATTCCTCTAACATTTTTCTCCACGATGACCTGGTCAGGGCAAAGTTTAGGTTAAAGTAAAAAAAAACTTCGGAAAATCAAGAAACCTAAACTTTGACCTGACCAGGTCGTCGTGGAGAAAAATGTTAAAGGAATATCTTCCTCCATTTGTTATTCACAACAACTTTTGTAGAGGTAGTTTTTTGAGTTGTAAGGGAACCGAAAAGCAAAAAACTTAGAAAAAATTTTTGCGTACAGAAGGATCGAATCCAACCGATTGCAAAATCTAATTTAAATCTGACAGGGACTACTAGACAACATTAATTGTACAGGGTTCTTTCTTTCTTATTTATTTTCTACATGCAAATTAATTGAGCAAAAAAATTTTGATAATTAATTCTGAACCATCTGGCAGAGAGAATCAGAGCCATGGCTCGTTAGCTAGAGCTAAATCACTGACTTCGGTTTGGTCATACCTACAAAGGAAGCAACTGCTAAGAGTCCAGAGTCCAATTAGAAACAAGCTACCAACACACAGCAACAGGAAATCAATCAAATAAATTTGAAGGTGTCAAATAATGAAATTAACTTATTTTCACAATGTGCCGTGCATTTAGTGACCAGCTCAGTTGCGAGGGAAGAGTTTGGTGGGAAAAGTGAAGGAGAAGTTTTTGCCTCTCAGCCAAGAATAACAAGCTGAGAAAAAAATTGAGACATCTGGGCAAATTTGTTCGTATCAGTTATTAAAGTTGAAACAGTGACCCAGGTAAAACAAATTCGACTTATTTGTAAAGTATCCATCGCGTGAATTTGTGTAAGTAATTTGCTAGTTTATCGGAAATATATCGTACAATGATATGACATCTATTTTTAGAATTCAGGAAAATTTTGCAAAAATTATGTTAATCTGTGCCAAAAAAAATTGTTTTTAAAATTACTTACCATTGTTGGTGCTTAGGTCAACTTTTACGAAAATTTTGAAGATTTAGAGTGGAATTATTCTATTTAATATCCATGCACAAACAAATCGTAATAACGCAATGTTGACTAACGTTTGGAGGTGGCTACGCACGACGTGTATCGTATAAGTTCGCCGTTTCTGGATTGCGCGAAGCTCGTCGAAGTCCACAATTGCTATTCTTATCTTTTTCTACTGCTGAGCAGTGTCGAAGCTTATTAGTTGCAAGAGTAGTACTTGTAGCCTAACGAAAAAAAAATTCCTATAATTTTTTTGCTAAATTTTCGCAAGAATTGAGTTGATCACCAACAATAGATGTCATACCATTAATCTACGCTATATTCTAATCGATTGACATAACTTACACATAATCACGAAAGGGATAATCTACCAATAAGCGAAATCAGCTATTTTGACTCACCATATGATTTGGTTTTAAAAACTGATACGAACATATTTGCCCAGATATGTATCACTTGGTAATTCTTGTGTGGGAGAGTAAATTAACGTCAGCAAAGAGAAAGAAGTTGAAAGAGAAAAGTGTCGCATGACTTAAAAAGATACTAAAAAAAGTAATGACGATCTATTCAGTATTCAATTTTCATCAAGTAAGCACTTTGTCAGACAAACGTCTAAGCAATATCATGTCCATTCATGCAATGTTAACCCACATCGTCATAATACTCACAATGCATCACAAAAAAACACAGCAACAAATTTCTATAGATGAAATCGGGTTTCAGAACTGCCATTATATTGTCATTGAATTTAAATCTCATATCTACACAGATACCGGGACTGTTGTCATCAGAATGAAATATGACTTGACTACACTAGAATCGGCAAAACGGTATAAAACGGCGTTGACAAAGCTTCAGTCAGACTTTATGTTTCGCAAGCAAGGCTGCCAAGTAATTTATTTTTTGCAACCACCAAGTTATTATGCATATACAATCACTACCAATTTTAAGTGGATGTTGAGTTGTGCAAAACCCTATAAGTGCTATTCCCGAAATTCGTATTGGATAATTGTCAGCATAGGTAGTACTAGTATTACTAATTTTCCAGAAATTTATAATTACGTTATACCATTATTTGAATACATAATTACCAACAACATATCTTCGGAAGCGTCAATAATGCTATTCTCTCCATGCTACAGTTTTTGAGTACACAACTGACACCCAACGAAATGGATTCTATTAGTACACCAACACGGCTCCTTTTTGATAATCTTTCTAGAAAACTATTGACATGCTTTTGTCCTACACAATGGAGTTTCCAAAATAAGTTGGATATGAAAGATACTGGTTATAGCCCCAGTGGAGGGTTCAAAATTCCAAAAAATCTCTATAATCTATACTTTACAGAATATCCTTTCAGGCATCCAGCTTCAATTTTGTCATACACAGTGAACGCCATCAACCGAACTCACTTCGCACCGTTGAAATACATTCATCAAATAAAAAATCGAAAAATCGGTAAATTTCGTTCCGTCAATATATTACATGTAAATCCTGATATGTATCCCGGTCCAAAGATGACATTTCAATAAGAGAAATTCTCCAATGATTACATTCTCTTCACTAAACAAATTGGATACAACTTTCTCACCTGTGATGGAGCTAACACTCATTTATCGATAACAGCATTTTCTGACCCTTTCGAGCTAAATTTTTGGTTAACCATACTCACCTGTGTTCCACTTTTGTTGTTATGTCTATCTTTTCTGTTTGCATATCTCAAAGTTCGGGACAGCCCTGTATTTCTTCTTGTGAGTATTGTTTTTGAACAAGAATTGTGCTGGTCGAAACGATTGGCCGAAATCAATGGAATGAAATTTACAATTGGTACTATAATCTTAATGAGCCTTGTTCTCACTAACTTTTATCGTGGGATTCTAACTTCCGATTTGACTTCACCGATGCCAGTGAAAAAACTCAAATACATTAAGGAAGCGGTTGCTAAGGGCTATCAAATTTTGATGCCTATTGCTAACCGGACCTCGATGGATTTTTACTACTCAAATAGGGTAAAGTTGCCAACAAATGTATCTCATCTTCAATCAAACAAGATACTCATGAATACCGTGGCAGAGTTTAATACATTTATTGCAGCTCTTCAGTGTGGCGCGAAGGCATCCAATATTAATAACGAAACAATGGCAGAGTATGAGCAGGTTATTAGTAGCCTTTACATTTCGTTAGATTCCAGCTATTCCATTGAGAAAGACTTGATGAAATGTAATAAAACCATAATGGTTGGTGAACAGTATAAATTAGATGAAATGCTTGAGAATATCCGAAAGTTTGGTAGAGCAGATTCATTTTACTTTGGTGAAGACTACTACCTCTCACACCCTCTAGCGTGGGTATTCTGTAATATAGAGTGGGATAGGTTTAGTATGATTTACAATGGGTTTCAGTCAATTTTACAATCTGGCATTTACCATTACTTCAAAAAAATTACAAATTAACGCCACAAAATTTGAATACACAAGACTCATATACCCAACCCCTAACAAGTGGATTTGTTGTTTCTACATTTGCAGTGTATACATTCTGTGTGATCATCTGCTTTCTTTCTTTAATCTATGAGTTTTTATTGTACAAGTTTCGACATTGAATTTACGTATAATTATTAATAATTATACTCGACCATCATGCAGGAAATACAAGGTAAGATCAATCCACAGAAATCAGAGTTCGCATCAAGATTTGTAAATAATCAATTATCTGTGGATGCAAATTGTCTGCACAATCCTTATCAAAAATTTTTTTAAAGCAATTTTTGAATAATCTTTGGAAACTATATAAAACTCAATTTTATATCTCATATTTAATAACATTTTCTACTTACGTGTTTACAACCATTTGCAATAATTGATGCTTGGTACATGTTTAATTACATCCTACGGAAGTCAAAGATAGACAAGACAACCTTTCATTTTCTGCTAAACAACATTATTACCTGTTTTAGACCAATTCCTATTCAAAGCATATTTTTTTAAGTGGTCGCCAAAAATTTCGGTTCTACTCTTATAGTCATATTCCGATGATTTAAACAAATGTTGTATTGATTCTATTACAACAAGAAAAGGTATCTATTATTTGCTACTAGTTGATATATTGTTGCTATTCTAAAAAATGTTTTCCTAAGATAGATACAAATCTATCTTATGGATATGTATGATTTAATTTTACAATTTTATCATGTTATATCATCTCCAATTTATCATTTGTTGCTATCTACATTAATCCATTTTGTCTGTATTTGATTCTGCAAATCTACATCTCTTTCAATTTATCCTATTCTATCAAGTATCTCATTGGATCATAACTTTCATCTTTAATATGATTCAAACGGAACGTTTAATGCTACTCTAAGAATGCTATAATATAATCTAAATCAAACTATTTAATGTTAGTCTAAGAATGCCTACCTAATTGATTAAAATCAAATATTTTAATGCTTACTTTAACATGGTTTTGAATGATTTAAATCAAATTTTTTGATGCTAATGCAAGATTAATTTTCTTTGATTTAAATGAAATTTAAAAATCAAACTTTTCATCAACATTTCATCAAACCTGCAGCTTTTCCTTCTTAGCCATTATGTCTTCTTCGTTCGCGATGTTCTATTTATGTATTATGTATTAAGTATGTCTTATTTATAGATTATCAAAATTGATAAAAACAATTTGTGCTAGCTTTTGCGTACACAATTTGTATTTTGGTTTTCAATTTTCATCAAGACCTCTATTTGTCAGGTTTTCCAAGTACCATCATGTATCCATTTATATAAAAAAATAATCAACATCCTCTTAACACTCAAACTTCAAAAAAGTATATCCTCAATGGATTCTATTACTAAATCAACACGGCTCATTTTTGATAATCTGTTTAGAAAACTGTCGACATGTTTTGTCCTATATGCTGGAGCTTCAGAAATAAATTTAATACGAAAGATAATGGATATATGCAAATTGGAGTCTTCAATACTGCAAAAAATAATTATAAAGAATATTTTACAAAATATCCATTTAAGCACCCTGCCACAACTTTTTCACACAGAGTTAGCGTCATCAGTAAAACTTACTACGCACACATAACATATCCTTGAGTAACAAGTCGAAAAATCTGTCCATTCTGTTTCTCTCATGTAATGAGCGTAATTCTTATTGTGTAACCCGGTCAAAGAATTAAAATTCATGGATTTATATACTCATATCTTCTTCCTTAACAAATTGGATAAAACTTTCTTTCACAGCGATGGAGCTAAAACTCATTTATTGTTGACAGCATTTTCTGAACCTTTTTAAACTTTTGGTTAGCCACACTCATCTGTGTACCACAATTGTTGTTATCTCTACCTTATCTGTTTGCATCTGCCAAAATTTCGGATAACTATTTCTTCTTGTAAGTATTGTTTTACAACAAGAATTGTGTTTGTAGAAACGATTGGCCAAAGTCAATGGAATAAAATATACAATTGGTACATTGATATAAATGAGTCTTGTTCTGCACTAACGCGTATCGTGGAGTTCGAACTTTCGATTTGACTTTGACGATGCCAGTGAATAGGCTCAAATTTATAACGGAAGTGGTTGGTAACAGATATAATATTTTGTTGCCGAGTATTAACCGAAGCTTTTTAATTAAACAATTCAAAAACGAATGAAGGGTGAAAAATAAAGAAAACCAGAGACCCGCGTTTCACGCATACATTGGCAAACTCTCATTCATTTATGGCCGCTATTGAGAGAAGCTGGAGTAAGTTTGACTTTAGCCTAATAAATAGTACGAGCAGTTTGTCAACACTGTTACATCCATTTTTTATGCCAATTATTCCAGTTAGAAGAACTTGATGAAATGCAACAAAACCATTACTGCTGGACAACATCCAGAATTGGATGAAATTCTCGAAGATGTACGCAACATTGGAAAAGCAGATTCCTTTTACATTGGTCAAGATTGTTACGTATCACGTTCGCTTGCGTGGCTATTAAGTTGCATGGAATGCGATAAGCTGAATAAGGTCTAAAAAGGTATTCAGTTAGTTTTACATTCTGGTATTTACAGTTATCTTCAAGACGGCTATTTATGAATGTCGCAGACCACGCATGCGCCAGATTCTTCTCTTCAACTACTCACAACGGAACGTGCATTCATTAATTTCCATGTTTGCCTTGTACACATTCTTTGTGATTCTTTGCTTTCTTTCTTTACTCGACGAGGTATTAGTTTGGAAGCAATATCATTCTAACTTTAGCTAGATTATTTTATTTTTTAGTTGAAAAAAATACATCACTTGTGAAATATATGTATTATTTAAAAATCATGTAGCATAAAAATTCTTGTCAGCATATTATTCAATTTCCGCTCGCTAGTACCCGCACGTTATTAAAATCCCAATATACTATTTCGCAGCAAATGTATTTTAATTTCTTCAGCTATTATGCGAAAAAAACTGATTCAATTGTGTATATTTATTAAATATTATTTCTTATTATTTTTTACAAATAATTGAATAATTTCTATTAACTATAAATAAACGTAGCTGCGAGGCTTATCGATCGCTGTGTGTTTCTGTTTATCTGACCTTCCATATGTATGTTTAGATATACAGGGTATAAGGTTTAGAAATAGGTAATTTTCAATCATTTGTCAACGGTTTCAAGTGTATACAAAAGACTCTTTAGACTATCAATACAACCTACTTAACCTTGTCGTAGAAATATTCGGTGACCTCCAATACGTATCATTATTGCTCCTTTGGTTAAGCATATTTTTAGTGCATTTCTTCCAAAATCAATGTAGTGTCAACGGAATTTTGGGTTTACTTCAAGTGTTATTGAAACTGAATGAAGTTGCTAGACAGATACTTGTAGAGCTAAATATTAGAGATGGAGTTAGAGTATGATTGTCTTTGCACACTTGAGGCTTATGTGACCTCTATACAATTAGGGGAATTGGGCCAATACTTTATCTTATTTCATTCAGTGAGATATAATTATGTTAATGCAAATAGGATTATTTCGGTAAGGAATTATTTTCATTTTTATTATTTTTATAGTTGTATTTTTAACTTTTCCCAAAAAAGTTGATGATTTATTCATTTACATTTATTCCTAGAAGTTTAACTTAAATTTAACTTAAGTCGGGGTTGCGTAAAGTCCGCACTGACTTATAAATCGCAACAATTTTGAACAAGGGCATCAGTATTTTGATAGAACTGTACGACTTCAGCTGAGTTCAATACCAAAAGGTTTTCCTGAACAATAAATATTTGAAAATTCAACGAGAATTTACTTGAATTTTTATCACTTTAGAAATTTGAAAGTTTTTAAAGTTACAATTTTGATACGTATTTTTTATTTTGATAGTAAAATCATATATAACAAAGGGTGGTAGTTTAGGAATTCGAAAATACATACATCTTTGTTGAGTTAACAGTAGTTTAATTTTTGTTTCATTGTTAAAGTCAAGAGATAGCATTGTGACTGTCACCTGCGGCAAACATGTTCAGGTTCCAAACCAGGTTTCAGGTTCAGGTACAAGGAGGACCTTCATATGATTGATAGAATAAGGTAAAAATAGTCCTGAAAAACCAGGATCACGTTCAGCTCAGGTTTTTTTCAGGAACATGAACCGGAATCTGATAGGCTGGCAATGTAGATTTCAATGTAGTAGGTATAGACACGATCTGAAGAAATTAGTAAATTAACATTACGAGTAATAATACTTCCATCTTCCTCTTGTGAATATCGGACTCAAACATTTTTCACCGGAAATCTTTTATTTTCACCAGAATCTGTCAATTCAATCCAAATATTAAGTTTTTCAGCGAATGTTCTACCAATTAACCCTGTACTTGCTGAGACTGACATTTTCTACAGTCAAAATAAAATTATTGCACAGAATTAATTTATATCAAACGAAGCCCACAATTTCGTGTTCACTCATTTCTTTACACTAGACTAGGAAGTTAGCGGTGTTTTCGTCTAGATAGCATTTTGGAAAACCTTCCAAACTTTGAACAAGGTTCCAATTATAAGACAGCGTCACGCTCCTTATGATTCTTCCATATAATTTTATATGACTAATATTTTATACGAAACTTTCTGCGAGGGTTCTAGAATTCACAAACTAACCAACAGTGCATGATACTAAGTGTGTTAAATTCATAAGCAGAAAACATTAAATCATGAGCTATGTCGCCAAAACAACAAATTCTTACACTGTTATTTCCCACTTTCCATAGATTATCAAAATTGATTAAAAATAAGTTGATGTATGTGCTACCTCTCTGCTAAACAACTAAAAACTGTCTTCCGTCTTCTATTTTTATTCAGTTCTTCACTTTGTCAGATAAACGTACAAGCATTAACATGTCCATTTATCTAGGTGTAATCTACATCGCATTAGCACTCACACTGCATTTCAAAACAACACAGCAACAGCAAATTTCTATAGATGAAATCGGATTTAAGAACTGTCATTATATTGTCGTTAAATTTGAATCTCATATCTACACAGATACTGGGACTGTTCTCATCAGACTGAAATATGACTTGACTACAATAGAATCGGCAAGACGGTATAAAGTGGCGTTACAAAGCTTCAGTCAGACTTTATGTTTCGCAAGCAAGGTTGCCAAGTAATTTATTTCTTGCAACCACCAAGTTACTATGCATATACAATCACTACCAATTTTAAGTGGATGTTGAGTTGTTCGAAACCCTATAAGTGCTATTCCCGAAATTTGTATTGGGTAATTGTCAGCATAGGTAGTACTAGTATTACTAATTTTCCAGAAATTTATAATTACGTTATACCATTATTTGAATACAGAGGGAACAGTTTGGTCGGAAACGTTACTACCCCCGTTACACTAACCCAACCCATCCCAAATATGGGCATCATTAATTTTGCTCTAGTTTAATTTGTAAATGGTGGTTTCAACTAAAATTTATAGTTTGTACTTGTGTACCTGCCCATGTAAGTGGTGAGCGGATGCCCAAACGCAAAGGGTGTGAAAGAAGTGAATCGTTTTATATTTGGAATTTAGCGATAAATCAATTGATTTTGTTTTTGAAATGCATATCCCACCGCACCTTTGCCTCATCGTAATAAAATAAGTGTACCGTTATCCTGAAGATTCATACCACCAAGTGATGAACAGGTACAACGCCTATCCCACCGCAGCTAACTATCAAACTAGGAGTAAGGGTGCAATACAGAAAATTGTTACTAAATTAGAAACCAATTTCACACTGCTCGACGCCGCGCGTCGAGTATTCCTTCATCCTAATAATACCGAGAAATAATATAATATAATAAATATTATAAATATAATAAATATAATAAATAAATATAATAAATCCTAATAATATAATAATATTCCTTCATCCTAATAATACCGAGAAAAACAGCATGCCC
>NIPM01000267.1:196524-227044 GCA_002738285.1 Holacanthella duospinosa | reverse complement strand
CTAAAATTTATAGTTTGTACTTGTGTACCTGCCCATGTAAGTGGTGAGCGGATGCCCAAACGCAAAGGGTGTGAAAGAAGTGAATCGTTTTATATTTGGAATTTAGCGATAAATCAATTGATTTTGTTTTTGAAATGCATATCCCACCGCACCTTTGCCTCATCGTAATAAAATAAGTGTACCGTTATCCTGAAGATTCATACCACCAAGTGATGAACAGGTACAACGCCTATCCCACCGCAGCTAACTATCAAACTAGGAGTAAGGGTGCAATACAGAAAATTGTTACTAAATTAGAAACCAATTTCACACTGCTCGACGCCGCGCGTCGAGTATTCCTTCATCCTAATAATACCGAGAAATAATATAATATAATAAATATTATAAATATAATAAATATAATAAATAAATATAATAAATCCTAATAATATAATAATATTCCTTCATCCTAATAATACCGAGAAAAACAGCATGCCCGCATATGATGATTGAGGCGGGTGGGGTTAGTGTAACAGGGGTAGTAACGTTTCCAACCAAACTGTTCCCTCTGTACATAATTATCAACAACATAACTTCGGAAGCGTCAATAATGCTATTCTCTCCATGCTACAGCTTATTGAGCACACAACTGACAACTAACGAAATGGATTCTATTAATACACCAACACGGCTCCTTTTTGATAATCTTTCTAGAAAACTATTGTCATGCTTTTGTCCTATACTTTGGACTTTCCAAAAGAAGTTGGATATGAAAGATACTGGTTATATCCCCAGTGGAGGATACAAAATTCAACAAAATCTCTATACTCTACACTTTACAGAATATACTTTCAGGCATCCAGCTACAATTTTGTCATATACAGTGAACTCTATCAACCGAACTCACTACGCACCGTTGAAATACATTCATCAAATAACAAATCGAGAAATCGGTCAATTTCGTTTCTCCAATATAGTACAGGTAAATCCTGATATGTATCTCGGTCCAAAAATGACATTTCAACAAGGGAAAATCTCAGATGATTACATTTTCTTCACTAAACAAATTGGATACAACTTTTTCACCTGTGATGGAGCTAATATTCATTTATCGTCCACGGTATTTTCTGATCCTTTCAAGCTAAATTTTTGGTTAACGACACTCATCTGTGTTCCACTTTTATTGGTATGTCTATCTTTTCTGTTTACATATCTCAAAGTTCGGGACAACCCTGTATTTTTTCTTGTGAGTATTGTTTTTGAACAAGAATTGTGTTGGTCGAAACGATTGGCCGAAATCAATGGGATGAAATATACAATTGGTACTATAATCTTAATGAGTTTCATGCTCACTAACTTCTATCGTGGGATTCTAACGTGTGATTTGACGTCACCGATGCCAGTGAGTAAGCTGAAACACATTAAGCAAGCGGTTGCTAAGGGCTATCAAATTTTGACGCCTATTGCTAACCAGAGCTCTATGGGACTTTACTACTCAAACAGTAGACAGTTACCAAAAAATTTCTCCTTTCGAAGCAAACAAAATACTTATGAATACTGTGGCAGAGATTAATACATTCATTGCAGCACTTGAATGTGGTGCGAGCGCATCCGATATTAATAACGAAACAAGCTCAATGTACGAGCAACTTATTAGTAGCCTTGTCATTCCGTTAAATTTCAGGTATTCCATTGAGAAAGACTTGATGAAATGTAACAAATCCATAATGGTTGATGAACAGCACAAATTAGATGAAATGCTTGAGAATTTACGAAAGGTTGGTAGAGTAGATTCATTCTACTTTGGTGAAGACTACTACCTCTCACACTCTTTAGCGTGGGTATTCTGTGGCATGGATTTTGATAGGCTGAAAATGGTTTACAACGGATTTCAATCAATTTTACAATCTGGCATTTACCAATATCTCCAAGAAAACTATATGGAAACTTCTCAGAATTTGAATGCGCTGGACTCATCTGCGAAACCACTAACAACCACAAGTGGATTTGTTATTTCTACATTTGTAGTGTATACGTTTTGTGTGCTTTTTTGCTTACTTTCTTTATCCTGGGAGTGTTTGTTTAAGAAAAAATTTTCACTTTTGGAATAATTTGATTGTGTCACATATTTGTCAAAATATACTAAAGTTAGTAAGGTTCACATTCAAATGGGATTTGCAATGATATTAAACCGCATTGGGTCCGATGTTGTAACCTGAATACTTAAGTATCTAAGGGTTTATGCCACAAGAAAAATTTAAATTGGCAATCTCAAATTCTAATGGATACTTTCAGATTTGCATGTAATTTGATAATTTGGTAAATTGAATTATTTTTGTTCATAAAGTTTGGTATCTTTTATACTAGTCAAAGGTGAGGCCGCGTTTGTGTGTTTGGTCCGGCTACTCCTCCAAAACGGGTAGACCAAATTACATGGGGATTTTGGTAATGAATGTAGTGTTTTAAAACTTATGTTGTAGGCTATGTCACATTGCACATCCTGACCGTTGAAATGTCTAAAACATTATTTTTCTCGTTATCTGGTAGCAGATTTACGTGTTAACTCGTTGGAAGCCATGGTACACTTTTCCCTTTAAGTTGGTTATAATTACGAGTCCATTCATAAGTTTTTTTCTCTCCATTTCTTAGCACCTTGTAAATCGCCATTAAAAACTTAATCATTTATCAAACGGGTTAATTGACAGCAATAAAAATTGTAAATCAAAATGAACAATAAACCAATGCGTGTAGTTCATTTTTACCTAACTGCGCAACAGTGGAGAAAACTTGTAGGTTCTGCTTGGCTAGTCTTAACAACTACTTCAACTGATACGTTTTGTGAATCAAATATTTCAATATCGTCAGCCAATTCATCTAAAACTAAGAATAATTCTGAATATCAATTCAAAGCGACCCGTAACTTATTTAAAAATTCATGTACAATTGTTTTACTTACCAACTGAACTCATATTTATTTTTGCTAATTCATCAAGCGTGTGCACCAGGTCTCTTGCATGCATCAGTTATGTCAAATTATGTAAACCTTGCAGAAGCGTATTTCAATTTGTACTAACTAACTTAAAATATAAACAACAGCTACGATTCTGAGATAGAAGAGGAATAAGTGAAAAGACAATAGTAAGCAAAAAAATTTTTAAATAATATTTATTTGCAAAATGAAGTATCTCCGAGATAGGTAATTTTGATAGAAACAAAATGTATTCACTAGAGATCGTGTCTAAAATTTAAGGAATATGAATTATTACAAAAGTAAGCAACATGCAAGCTTTTGCAAGCCGACGTATTAAATATTTGATACGAAAAATATTTTTCAAAAAAATTGAGATAGACAATATTGATATTAGCAAAAAGATGAGATACACGATTTGTGTAAATGAAAAAAAAATTGAGATATACGGTATTGCCGCTTCATCCTCTATATGTATCATTTAACAACAGTGTACCATAAAAATTCTTCTGCCAGCATATTATTCAATTTTCGCTCGCTAGTACTCGCACGTTATTCAAATGTGCACATACTATTTCACAGCAAAAATATTTAAATTTCTTCAGCTATTATGCTAAAAAATCCACTAATTCAATCTTGAATATTTATTAAATATTATTTCTTATAATTTATGACAAGTAATTGAATAATTTCTATTAACTCCAAATAAACGTAGCTGCTAGGTTTATCGAGCGCCATTTTTCTGTCCGTCTGACCATCCATATGTATGTTTAGATGTATAGGGTACAAGTTTTAGAAATAGGTAATTTTCACTCAAGTTATCAATAGTTTCCAGAGTATACAAAAGGTGCTTTAGACTATCAATACAACCTATTCAACCTTACCATATAGAGATATCCCGTGATCTTTGGTTAAGTACAGTTTTAGAGCATTTCCCTCAAAATCAAAAGACTGTAAACGCAATTTTGAGTTTACTTAAAGCGTTATTGAAACTGAATGGGGTTGCTAGACAAATAGTTGTAGAGCTAAAGATTAGAGATGAAGTTGGAGTATGATTGTCTTTGAACACTTGAGGCTTAGGTGACCAAGTTGAAACAATCGTTCTTACAATTCCCTTTTCCATCATGATATACAGAAGGTAGGTGTGTAGCAAATTGAGTTAAGCGCGCTTCAATGCTAATTTATTAACTTGTCCGAGTTTGTGTTATAGAAAGTGACTTTAACCGTGCCAAAATCCATGATTATCCTTTATCACCTTATATTTTGTGAATAACTTTAACATGCAAATATGTTCCACCTATTTCATTGAGAAAGACTTGATGAAACGAAACAAAACTATAACTGTTGGACAGTCATACAAATTGAATGAAATGCTTGAGGATATTCGAAAAAACGGCAGCGTAGATTACTTCTACATTGGTGAAGATCACTTCCTCTCAAATCCACTTGTCTGGGTATTCAGTGTCCGTCCCATGGAGTCGGATAGACTGAATATGGTTTATAACGGGTTTGAGTCAGTTTTACAACTGACATTTACAACTATCTCCAAAAAAAGTATATGGGAACGTCTCGGAATTTGAATGCGCTAGTTTCCCATGCGCAAATCCTCGCAACGGCAACTGGATTTTATTGTTTCTACGTTTACGGTTTTATTTATTCCATGTGACTATCTTTTTTCTTTAAGTGTCGACATTACAATTATGTAATTCATAATTGAGATATAGTTTAAGAATAATTAACCTAAATTAGAAAAAAATGTATTGTTTCACATATGTGTCAAAACACAGTGCATCCAAAATCGAAATTGTCAGCGAATAAAGTCTAGATTTTTACTACTTACTCCAAAAACTATTAGTAACTAGAGTAAAAATTGCAATTTTGCTAAGAAACAAAACACCGGCAAGGAATCTAAAACAATCGATGTGAACGCATCCATAATTAATAAGGTTATACTCTTATTTATAAGCAAGAGTAAAAAAAGATTAAACTGAAGGAAACTTTGAACAATCATTAGTATTTGATAAATCCCCCTTTGCTAAGTATTGAGTCATGCACGCGCTTAGGTATTGACATTGAGAGGTTCTTCTGAAGTGAAAGTGGGACTTCCTCCGAAGCATCTTTCACTGCGTTTAAGTGAGTACAGCATGTTCCACATTAAAGTTTACTGTGCTTTCTTCGCCTTTCTCCAAAAATGACCAACGTGACTTAATGCGCGCGTTGAATCAAAAGATGGTGTGAACTTAGCCAACATGCATCAAATCGACAACAGTTTGGAAGTTAAGAGAGTGGACTTAATAATACTTGAAAAATAACTCACCGAAGGTTCATTTTTATAAGTCTCTGATATTGAATTTAATTTATTTTGGACTCTAAAGATTAGGTTATTAATGTAATTTTTTATTCAGAACTCACCATTGCAGGTTATGTGACGTGATGAATCATCACTGTCAATGTAGATTTCAATGTTGCAGCTATAGACACTGTCTAAACAAATTAGTATATTGACATTACGTGTAATAGTACTTCCATCTCCATTTTGCGACCTTCGGACTCAAAACATACTTCACAAGAAATCTTTTAATTTCGCCAGAACCATTTTCACTTTCCTTTCTATCCATTAAGTTTTTCAGCAAATAACCAAATAACCGTGGACATACACAGGATTATTCTTACAGTTAAATAAAATTATTTGACAGAATTAATTTATATCAAGCGAAGCCCAAAGCTTCGTGTTCTCTCATTCCTTTGTGTAAAATAGGAAAGTTAGAGAAGGATGTCCACTAAAAAAATTATCTACGATAGCTGCCATGCCATGTAATTCTATCATCATAATGTAGATGGGGGTTATGGCATGGGAATTCTTCTGCAAATGGAAGATGAGAGTTGTGTTTGTGAAAAGAATATTGCGTCGAGTGTGTAAATTCGACGCCATTTTTTACAAGTATGGATGCCATTAAAGATGGCTGATTGTTATATAATAATAATATTTATTTTTAAATTAAGGGAAAAGTGAAATTTTTTTTTACAGGATGAAGGAAGCGATGAAGTTTTTTTTACTGATGACAGTTCGATTTGTGTAGGAGGATGATAATAATCATCTTGAATTTATATTTAAAAATATATAAAGAAAAAAGTCAAAAGTTTTTTGGTCGATTTTTAGGGGAATTTGGTGGGAAAGGTAAGTGTTGCTTCTATTTATTCTTTTGGATGCTGATTGTTTTGTCTAAAGTGTCCTTTTCTTACAGAATAAAGACCCTTAGTATTAAAAAAGCACAAGAATCCGTTTATACATTTGTTTAAGGTTCTCTACTAATCAATTTTAAGTTAAGTTAATCAAGCTTTCCAACATTGTGTGATATATTGAAATTTTCACAATCGTACACACTTTAATCTCGAGTTTAAAAAATTTGATAGTCTTGAAAATATTTGTGTCCAAGTGATAAAAAAATGCCAGATATTTTATTTTACAGTGATGAACTTGTAGTTACATATCTCCAGTCCCGTTCTATCCAAATTCCCAAAAATTGTTTCCTATTGAACTGAGGAGATTTTGAAATCAACTTGGAAGCAGGTCGCCGTGTTAAAGTTCCACGGAAGCTGAACTTGAAGAAGCCATTCATCTCCGTGCTGTCTCACTGACTGTGACTCACATCTAAATAAATATTCTTGCAATTTATATTATGTTTATCTCTCTTCTCTTGCCGCTTAAAATCAGGATGTAGGTTTCAATTTTATTAAATTAAAACTAAAAACTACCCTTTTGCTTTCATGAACAAAAATAAAAAACTCAATGGAGTTTGATTTCAAGGTCATTCGACCTTTACATTTCTTTATTGTTTCTCATTATTATTATTATTATTACCTTACTTTGAGATGGAGTGACGCTCCGGTTCCTCCGCTCTCTAATGCATACCTCTTACATTTCTACAGGAAGAGTTTTCCTGATACTCTCACCATATGACTCTGGTTGTTCACTACAACTTTTACGGCCAATGATCCGTTGGTATATGGAACAAGCGGTAGAAAAAATGTATGAAAGACTAGTCTATAAAATCTTTGATTCTCCATCAAAAAACAAAGCATCCAGATTCTACAATGTCGGTTGAAATGAAACGAGTCAACTAAAGTGTGAAGGAGACAAATGTGGCCATGTTTATTACTGTTATTTATTTACATTTTTAAATACGACTTTTTATTTGTAACATACACTCCCCCTTGAAGGTCTATCTCCATGTACAATGTACAACCTATCAGTTGATATATTATAAGCAAATGTTATATTTATTCCTTTTTCTTCTGGGGTTTTATGGGAAACCTAATATTGATTTTCCGAATACGTAATTTCCACAGATTGGAAAACCCTTGGCAATTTATATGGGTACCACTGAGTTGTCTTAAGGGAATCTTTGGGATCTAGTTTTATATTTTGTTTAAGAGCTTCTAAAATATTATCATATGTAGCTAGTATAATTGTATTTATGGGTTTTGGACCTTTAATTTTACTTGGAGGTTGCTTTGATTCTCTACACAAGTCTACCTTTTCTGTATTCACACGAATCCAATCTTCATCGCTCCAGACATGACATGTCTTTGATCCTTTTACAGTAAGCGTGTTGGACTTAAAAATTCCATTCCAAGTTTCCAGCCAGAGTCTCGAGAAATATAATATCCTTTTACATTCTATAAGGAGTTTCCCTCGTTTGTTTTATGAGCTTTTCCCAATCCACGTCATTTTCTGCTGGTCTTTTGGGAGGAGGAGGACTTAAATCCCAATCTTCTTCTTCACACGCAAATGTTTGCAAATGTTTGATGCCGTCTCTGTAATAAGTAAACCAAATGGTTTAGACTTAATGGAAATTTTGAAACTAAACAATTTTAATTGCTGTTTTCGGATAACGTACAATCTAGAATTTGATTTTGATAAAAGTTTACTTACATTTGAGGCTTTGGATTTTGTCGTCGTCTTTTGTTTCTCCGCTTCTGTTTTTCTTCAATCACATTGTTGATTGTGTATGACTTCTTACTTTTTGAATAATTTCTAGTTTCAACGATATGTCTTCCGAGATAAGGCTGGCGGCGATGAGCTCTAAACTTTCTGAGTGGAGGAAATCCGTAGAGGAATATGAGTGGCCCTTTACCATCCAAGTATTGGAGAACTGGGCATTTGGAGGGATCGATGAATTTAGACAGCTGATGTTCAATCTCCCTGAAACACTCACCGTCAACCTTCTCACAGCTACTCTTTATAACACCATATAAATGATATAGGCGCTGAAAGTTCTTGGAGCTGTCTGAAAATTTAAAGTTATCCATGTATGCATAGCGACAATGGAGATAAAATTCCACTGGCACTTTCTTGTCCCACGCTCCTGATTTGTGAACAATTTTATTTATTTTTGGTCACCACTACACTTCTGTCTATTTCTCACAAACTCTATACAGTTGGACATTGATTTACGATATCTTCCGTCTACAATATCCATGCGTTGAATCTTGCTTCTGTGATGTGGAGCTGGGCAGTTTAGGTTGAATTTTTAGAGACACCAATCAATGAGAGAAATTTTTTGAGAAGGTTGTTCATTGATTATGACATCACAGCAAGATGCCACCTCCTGAAACAAGTGGAACAACGAGTCACTTCCATATATCTCTAGTAACTCACATACATCCAGGTGATTCTCACCGTCTATTGTGGGAATGATGCTCTCCAGTTCCTTGCACATTTGAGAACAACTAGTGGAATTGAGAAAACTTTTGTTACAATCGAGTATCGTGGACGATAGCACTGGGTTCCTATCTTCGGTTTGTTTTCATTAGTGTTTACACAAACAGTTATTTTTGGATACAAGACAAAGTGTAGTTTGTTACTCTCCTCCGTGTCACTTGAGTAGTTAGAGAGTGGAGAGGAGAAACTGGATCCGTTTCCACAGTGTAACTCATTTTCACTACTTTTACGTTTCGAGAAGATTGAGACTGAATGCACAAATGCAAGTTTTTTAGTTTCAAATGATTTTTATTTCAAGATATTATGTATACTACATCTTCAGGAAGTCCCTTTGAACCCCTTCAAGTATTCTTCAATCCTATTATCCACAAAAAAGTAAGAAAGGGTCTCAGAAACAACGAATCTACTTACACTTACACTTCATAAACAACCTAATGGATTCTATACATAAAATTTCATTATTTAGAAACCGTCTAGTATGGATGCTTATCTTATTAGAAACTAACGTTTCCTCAACAATCCTTTTAAAATCTATGTGTCTAAGATTCTTTAAACTATATTCCTTTGGAATGCCACCCGCTTTTATAATTTCCTCATTTTCATAAGTAAGGTCTACCTTAATACTATACTGGTTATTTCCAGTAGAATAAAACTCTAAGATATGATCGGCTTCAAGCTTAAGGAGACCAGGCACTCCACGGTTAGAATCATCAAATAGGGGATGCTCGGAATCAAGGTTACTAAAGTCAAAAAAATGAAAAAGGGTATTTAATTTTGAAATGTACTCTGAGTGTGTACTCAATATTTTTGCTGCGATAGAATCTGTTTGTGTATATAGATGTGATAATCCAGGAAATTTGACTTTTAGCCCATCATACACCATTTTATAGAAGTTTTCCTTTGCATTCAAAAGTATCACTAACTCAATTAGCCTGACGTTATAATCAATAACAAATTTCTTTTTTAAATGAAACGATGTACACTTTGTATTTAGAATATCAAAATCTACAAAGTTTTTCTTTCTCAAAGCTTCCCTCGCTTCCACAAAACTGTGAATAAATTTTGATTCTGGGTAGGATGAGGGTTCGCATAGAAGTTTTCCTACAAGATTATTGTTCAACGGCTTTCTAATTTGTTTCTCCAATTCTGTTGTTGCTTTATACTTGGCTCTCGCGTTGTAAGAAGTAAACAATTTAAAAATTTCTATTTCTCTAAACTTGATCCCAGCATGACACTTGACTAGCCTAACACCATGCGTCATCATCCAATATAGAGAAGTCCAATAATACACTTGCTCTTTCTTTGCATACAATGACAAAATGAGCCGTTCAGATTAAACAAATTTAGTTTCTCCCTGGAAAAATCCTTTCTGGTTTTACGAAAGTTCTGTAAATCTCTTCCGTTTCCTCTCATAAGGGTAAAGAAAGTCTGATATCTTTTCCCTTAAGGCGGAATCTTCAATTACCAAATCAACAACAAAAACATAACCTCATTCTGAGCCAGAGTTAGAAAAATTAAATGAATCCAGCTCTTCTTGGCTCATCATGCCTATGTCTCTGTGATAGACTTCTTAGCAAAAATTTTGTGTAACTCATCGATATGTCGGCGTAAAATAATTCTTTGTTAGGCTTAGTTAAGTCTTAATTTGAATTTTCTTTTAAATTTGAAATACTTTTCAAATTTTTATTTTGCGAAAGACCTCCGGATATCCCTTTCGAGATAATCTCAACAATCTTCTTGTCGGTAACAACTTCCAATTTAAATCCTGTCTCCCATAACATAGGTGCCTGTTTCGAAAACAAGGATATGCTCCAAAGCGACCCAAGATCTAACAAATATTCCCTAAAATAGCACAGTCTTAAGTACTCGAATACATCTGCAGTGAAAGAGGCTTCTGCAAGACATGCTTCTTCGAATTGTTCAGATAGAAACCTATGTCTTGAGTGAGTAGACTCCGTTTCTTCACCTTCTACTTCAGAATATGTTGAGGGTATGCATGCCTCATCTTAGAGTAATCCAAACTCTGACAATGAAGAACCTGTAGGAAAAATAGGGTTGTCTGGAAGTACAACTGTTGATATGTCAACCTCTTTTCTAAACATTTCTTTGAATGTCAACAGACGGATGCCAGAATCCTCCAACGCCTTGGCTAGATTCAACGTAACACCGTCTGGTCTAAAGTTTTTCAAGTCAATCAGTATGACTCCATAGCTAAAGTCATAAGACCCTCTTTGTATCGTCTTTCTTAATTGGAGTCCCATTATACTTTGAGACGCTTTGAAAATTGGCATTCTGTTATCAAATTGATATTTCATGTTGCTTAGCATGAATTTAAATTCATATTCAGTTGTCATTGACAGAGCAGGCAAGTAGTTTGTCTGCTTAATTTGTAAATTACATCTATTGCAGCAATAAGTACGCGGATATGGAAGGCCACTATAATGATCGTGGTTGCATGTTTTCCAGTTTTCGGCGGTAAATGTTTTAGCACAAACGCCGCAGTTGGTCGTTTGTGCTAGTACGGAGTGTCTAGTCATCTGGCTGTATATGGTTGTTTGTAGATTTTATTTTTCCCAACAAGCTATCTACCAATTTTATGGAAACCCAAAGAAAATGGTCAATACAGTCGGCCCCTTGATACTTGTATTTTTTAAGTTTTCTATCCTTCGTCAGACATAACAAGACATATGCAATTGGTTGCTTCTGAATGGTTGATATTGAGTTTAACCCTACTGCTGTATCTGACTTTATCTTCAAAAAAAAACATGAGAGGAAAATAGAGGAGGGCGTAAAATCGGGAAAACTTGACACTGATTTGCGTAAGGGCTATCATCTAGATTGGATCATCTCCACATCTATGGTTTGACGAGCTAGAGGATCGTAAATCAAATTGCCTTAGGCACTTGCTTCAATAATTGTTTTTTCGATTCCATCTTTTCTATAAATGACGAGAAATTCATTATACATACGTAATGGCTAACTTCCTCGTTACACTCGTCCCTTAACAAAAGCAAATTGACATACCGCCGTCTAGAGTCCTTTGTCGCCCTGAGAACAACACGTTAGTGTAGACGTTTATACTTATGTCTGGAAAGATTCTTTCAAACAGTCTTTATCAGCTAGAGAGACACCCTCCTTGCTTTTTAAAAAGTTCAAGTCTAAGCTGTCTTCAAATGCAGAATAACTATTCGGATCCTCTAAAATAATTTTGGTGATAATTGACCTCTGATACTCTTTACGGTCCAATTTCCTTCTCTTTACTAGTCCTGCCTCTATAATTTTGTCAGCATAAAGCAAACATAGAATAGAAAATTTGAAGCATTCTTTTGGCTTTTTGATGTTAATCGAAGATTTCCTTCCTGAAAGTATGGCTGGAGTTGAAATGCATCCCCTTCCTCTGATTGGGTTATATATTCCCACGTGAACCTGCAGTTCCTTTAGGCGTAATATTGGTCAATTACAACCGTTAGATAAATATAAATTTAGTGAAGAAATTATATAGCTACAGGAATTCAACAAGATTTTTCATAAAAAGTTAGAATGGGTTAACGGCATAAAGGAAGACCCAATTGGGTCATTCATATGAGTTACATTGTGAGTGACTTCCATCATATCAGCTAATATTCTAAAACTAACTCTAATACCATGAAAATGATAAATAAGTGCTGATAATAATTTTATTAGGGGTTGGTAGACTGTTTCAAAAGCACTCGCCACCATACACTCATCTTCATTGATTTGGGTAATGTAAATTAGAACAGATACTCAGAGGAAAAATTTGGCTTCTCGGAAAGGTTTAATATCCAAGTTGTTTGGACTAACAAATTTGGCCCGCCAGAATCATGAGGAGCGTTGCCCCCAGCAACGCTCCTCATGATGTTCCAACGAAAAGAAAGAATGCCCACAATAAGCACAGTCATGAGTCTGAGAATGAGAAAATATATTTTAAGCTTTGTTATTATACAGATTATGCGTTATAGCTTACCAGCTCAGTATGAATAGCCATTTTCTTATACTGGCGACAGCTGAACGTACAGCTCCCATAAGCCTTTTGATAAGCACACTTGATCTGAAAATAAAAATTTCAACTGTTATTATACACTTTTAGGCTAGACTGGCTGAAAATGTTAAAATATATACTCACCAGAGAAATCCTACGTGTTCCATTAGAAGAGGGAACTTTGCCTCGGTTATTCTCATCATCCATTAACAATTTTCAAATTTTCCAATTCAGTCTAAATAATTTGAAAACAAATTTATAGTCAATGGTTTGTTAGAATAGTACACTCGATAGTAAGAATTTATTAACTGATAATATTATTCTTGTTTCCAACAGCTTTTATTGTGGAGATGGATCCATAAATACTAAAGAATACTCACGAAAATATATTACTAGATTATATGCACAGTTTCTCGCAGTGGAGAGTTTATCCATTCAAACTCCACAGGCTTCCTCACTTGCTGCACGGTTTCTAATGATAATGGGTAATAGTTCTTGGGCTCTGAGGTTTCGAAAATGCACATTTTCAACCGAATTGAACATGGGGTTTTCTGGAAATTTCAATTTCAAGGCAGTTCCAAACATAAGTCGAGGCTACTTAAAATGAGACTTCGATTGAAAAATACAGCCAAGAGAACATGTGTAAAAGATCTTGGAAGACAGAATATTCTTTCTCCTTCGTGTGAAATCACAGCAACGTCTGATAAAATTTCACCGCGGCAGTTCTCGTAACACGAGATAACCATGTAGTCGTAAAGTACCATATTCAATACAAGTTGTAATTAAATTGGATTCATTGATAACACTCACAATTTGATAATTTTAGTTTCCAGAAGAATACACGAAATGGTTCTAATGTATTTCATCATGAGGCGTCCAAAGATAAGCGAAAATGTATATATGCTAAGCCTGTAGTAAAATGTATTACAAAGACTATATTGCCGTTTAATTTAAAGGAAATAATAGTACTAGTCTCTTTAACACACCTAAAAAGGTGTAAATACATGAGATGAATTCCTTTTTCCGTTGAGAGACTTTACAATCTTGTTTATATCCCCAAGGGCAGTACCATTTAATGGATGGTCAGGCCAAAAGGATCCATACAACAGTCCATCCTTTTTCACTTGAACACCTATACACTCTTTAGATTCACTCGTACGATCCATAATCAAAAGTCCTGGGTTTATATGTGACTTGTGATGCGTACAAAAGAAATTTTGATTTGCTATAAGACCTAACTCTTGAGAAACACTTGCCCGCGCTCAGTAAATTCATTGCAAAAAAGCACTAGATCCATCTGACCTGCTAATTCAATGACAATAATGAGACCATATTCAGTAATAAACTTATAAATTCAGTTAAACTATCCTCTACATACTCCGACAACGGCAAACAAAACCAAAAACTTTACCGTAGTGTTAACAATCACACTGATCAACGACTCGAATGCAAATGAATTGAACAACGAAAACCCCTTCACTTCTTACTATTGTTCTACTAATTCCAGTCTAGACGCCTCTAATAATGTACTTTTTTTCACAACAAAACAAACGTTTCGATAATTTTTATTCACAAATTTTTTTAAACTTAAAATGTACGATTCAATATACTTATTTTAACATCAAAGAGCAAGTCCTATTTACACTTTAAGAAACTTTTTTGACAGAATCCCTTCCTTTTTTTTAAACATGGAAGTAATAAAGTATAAAAGTCCTGGACAATACTCTCACTTTTCTTGAGACATAGGTAACAGTCTTATAAAATTGCCTTCAACTGTCTACATTGAGCTAATCCTTTAAAAACATACAAGCAGTAGAGACCACATGATGGGGTGTTGTCTATCTGGAGGGGTGAAAAGCTCCTCTCGTAAATTCTAGTAAAGGGACCGTACGGCTGAGTGAGATTATAATCATCCGGAAAGCACCTCAGACTATCAAAGAAGGTGACAAAGGAATAATAGCCAATGATATCCTAAAAGCACTAAAGATAGAACCAAGCATTAGTCAAATTAAATTTGGGATCATGTCTAAGAGAGTATTCAAAATAATGATTGAAAAGTTTATACAAAGTATCGACTTACCAGGTGTACCAGAAGTTACTGTATTTTGTATACATGCAAAGAATGGTTTGGTGTTTATTTTCACAATCTCATCATTAGCTACGACAAAAGTCCTGATGAAAAGGTTTGTACATTTTTTTACACAATCCATTCCCCTCTCTAGTGTAGAAGTGTCCATTTCAATCTCTGAGAATTTTCACCTCCCTTCTCTTGTCGATGGTCAACACGTTGGTAAAAGTACCCAAAACAATCACCTCGAGAGCCTTTGTTGTGGTCTCACTAAAGTTGAGTGTAACCTGTAGATTATATGGCTACTATAGTAAAAAAATTTTGCTATCAAGGCTAATATATAAACAACTCACACTAATGGCCCCTGAGCGTAAAGGTAGTAAATCTGTAGACCCTGCCACAGGAGTAATCTCAAAAAGGTACAGACAGTTTCCCACCTAGACAAAAGTAAACACATCATCAAAGAACCCTTGGAATTGAGAAAAAAATTTTTACTATAGATCCCGCTTTTACTTTGTAGTTGCTTCTGTCTATCTTGTTTCCAGTGAGTCCTTGCCCCAAGGCTTCAAAGATTGAGTTGTATGCTTGCAAGTACAAGTTTGTTTTATAGTTGCATAGAATTTCCTTGTAAAATGGATTCGCCTCCTCACTCTTGATACTAATAGACGTCACCCCAAAGTTTTCAAAGTTTTGACAACTGGAAACTTCCCAGAAATGAGGCTGACTCCAAAATTCCCACCATAATCATGGACTGCATACGAACTAAGAATATTTGCTTGGTTGTGTAAATGGATGTGCCTATGGGAATGCTTGACCGCTTTAATTCCAAGTCCCTCACGCTATAGATTGCCTTTGCTCCAGAAACAAACAGCAGTTGGTGTCTAGACACAATCTGAGGGTTCACTGTATGACTCTTTAAGTAGAGGGAAGCTTTTTCAATGGAAAATGTATGTGCCTTGTCGGTAGAAGTATCCAAACAAAAGAGGTGAACTTTTGGCGAATGTAATATCAATGTTTATACTAGTTGGAATAAAAGACGATAGTTCAAACATCGAGCCACTCGGTCTTACAAGAAAGTCCACACTCTTTGATAGAGCCGTCATTGCTTTTTTAGCTACAAATCCCGTATCAGTAAACTGGTTTCAGAGAATGTCTGGGTAGTATCCAATGGCAGTAGAAAGACTTCTCTTTACATCTGAACCCTTTTTCAACAATGTAGAGAGGCTTCAACGATAAGGGTACATCATGTTATAGTCTGTCATCTGCTTCCTTGAACTGTGATATGGCAGTTTTAGAAACAGGCGTAGAAAAATTGATTACAGACTGCAACATTTTTGCTGAGAGCTAGAACTGACCGTCACTGTTTAAAACTTTGCACTTCAAGTACATGTAGCTTGAGGCAAAGTCAAGGTAAATGTTTGAAGCAATAAAGTCGGATATATGGAATGTAACGCTGGTGTTGTCTTTGACTGTTTACTTGAACAATTTTTATATAATCAGACTGTAAAAGGCTGACGTCCAATACTGGGCTTGAAAAAATGTCTAATTGAGATAGGAAGCTAGGCTTTGAGCCTGAAACGAGTGAATGATCCATTTTATTTTAAGACACTAAACTTGCGCTGGGTCTGTCTTCCAAAGATTCTTTCTTTTTCGATTTGGGAGAATGAGCGGGACTCTTCTTCTTGAAACTGGATTTTGCAACTGGTTTGATTTTGATTTGTTTCCTATTCTTATAAGCGTGTCTACGTTTTTTTTGTTGTTTTCCTTTTTGAATAGATTTGACGGCAGACTTTTTCCCTCCTCTACCCTTCTGACCCTTTTCCGTTTTTGCCTTTTTTACACTCTGCACCGGGATTGCGTAAGGGAACACCAAGGGAGTTAGACCGCCGTAACCAATTTGAGTAGGTGTTGAACTATCCATTTTTCTAAGTTTACAAACAACGTCTTCACAATAAACTCCAAGCATATGGGTCTTACTTTTACAAATAAATTCTATACAAGAACTGGCTGGAGCAAAGTCAATTTCTACACTGAGACTTGTGGCGGGACGACAGTCATTTAAATCAAAACGTTCTGTTTCGAAAATGGAGCAAGACTGTTGTATGTCTGTCTCTCATTTCAGGAATTTGATTCATGTTTTCATTGCAAAGTTGAATCTCAATGTCTTGAATAGTGTCTAGGTCAACAACTGGGTAGTAGAGGAGATTGGCGGGATACTTGTGAGCGAGACTCACGTCTGTCGTAGATTTCCAAGAGACAATTTGTTTGTCTGTTGAAAAAATCCCCAAGTAAGGGATACTTTTTCCATTGAAAAACTGAGGTTCGATTACATTGGACAAAACCAAGAGATGATCATGTAGAACATCAAGATCAATGTTAGCGACGCTAGGGGAAGAAGGGTGGTCGTAGTTGAACCAAAAGGAGAAACTTTCTGGGTTGGTCTTCTGGTTGATCTCACAGAGTAGAAGTGAATGTTATGATCTTTTAGATAAGAGTCCATGTCATGATTTCAAAATTCCTTGCTATGGTCCGATAGTATAAAATGAGGATAGTGCTAGAAAGTTTTGACACGTCTAGAAAGAAATGTAGAAATCCCTTTTAAAGGCAGGAATGACTCACCCCAGATTGCTTAAAGTCGCTTTTGAGCGCGGCGAAAACTGATGGGTCATTTTTGTGTTTGGTATATGTTGTATATTGAAATTGGAAAAAAATATCCAAAATTACGAGTACAAATGAAAACTTTTCATGTTCTGCGGTATCCCAGTCTAACTGCATCAAGTGCATAGCATAGCTCATGTGGAGTAAAAATGTAAGAGTGGGACGAGTTTTAGCCTTTTTACAACGGGTCGATGAATGAAATATGACTCGATGGTAGACAAAATCTCCTTCACTTTTTTTTTATCCTTGTACTTTCCTGTTTGAAAAAACATAGGTAAGCCACTATATCTCTTTCTTTTTTTGTATAGGTAGTTTGTTTTTATTTGTCTTGCAGACATAATAAAATTCTTTTACAAAATACAAAATGAATGGGATAAAAATTTTAAAAGTCCAATTGCAGGATCAAAGTTTCCCTTTCCAGAACCTGTAGGCGGGAGACTTCCTCTTGCCACTGTCGTAAATGTTGACTGTGATTACGGACAAAAAATTTGCTAAAGTTTTTTGAAAAAAGCAATCCTTCTAGAGATTTCGATCGACTTGTTGATAGAGAATGTTGAAATATTTTAAATCAAACACTTTATTTATTATCCAATGCGACGTAAATTATCTGCGGGTTCATTTTATATAACATGCTACCATACTCCTTCTCTCCTGGAAATCCAATGACAACACTTTCATAAGTCTGATCCTGAAACGAGGAAAATCAATTTCTATTCTTTATCCAAAAATTTATTTACCAGACATGTGCTTTGTGAACTGTCATGGCGAATGCCAGCTTCAAAGAATATTGTGTACGTTGAAACGATTGCCTAAGGAGGGAGTCATAGATTAGATAATTTACTGGTGTTATGGGAATATCGTTACGGAGTGCATAAGACTTTTCACAATAAAAGTCTGGCTTTACGAAAATATAGGTAGGGAAGCCTGCGTCATCCAACGTTTGGTTAATTTCGGTCACTGTCGCTAGAGCTCCATTATATAATTCTAAAAAAATTCAAGGTTAAAGCATAGTGTGAGGGTAAATAGCTCACCAGGTGTACCCGCGTCAGGAAAAGATTTTTGAAAAGATTAAAATCATCAACAGATACGAGTAAAAGTATATTTGTAAAAGATAAACCCTCGTTACTCTTTTTATCTTGTGATCATGACCATAGCTCTGACACAGATTGTAAGTGTCTCAAATGATTCCAAGACTCCCCTCCGTCTGTCCACCGAGTTGATGTGTACAATTTCACTTTCAAGGTACTTGAGCTTATGTTTAAAGGGAAAAAGGAAAAGGTATTATAAGATTGGATATATACTCCAAATGAAAAGGCTTACATGTCGTATGAGCCGACTCTTTTGTTGTCACCAAAGAGATAAAGGAAGTCGAGGAACCTCTCCATCTCTGTTTCTCCAACATTGTCAATCACCCTGGTCTGCAGAACCTTCACATCGTCATTAGTGAGTATGCCCATCCTCACTCTCGAAACAATTCATTTAAATATGGCTTGCCCTGGGCTTGACGCATAATCTCATCCAATAGGATAGCATGATCAAATGTAGCATATGCGTTCATTCCATTTCTAACAAATCCAGTTGATTTGTCTTGGCGTTAGAAAAAAACCTTGTCTGCGACAGGGTTTAACCTAAGGTTCAGTTTGTTTATTTTAATCTCATACATTATAAAGAATATCTCAACCCTTACTGTGTCAAGTCTCCCTACATACAAATGGGCAATCCTCTCCATGGTTTGCTGGGATCGAAAATGGCTGACTATACCCTCAATGTATGCTAGTAGTTCAATTCCCAACACACTCAACTTATCAAAGCTGATAAGTTTCACTCTTTTAGGCCTTTCAGCGGGAAAAGCGGTATGCTCTTTGGGTTGATTTCTTTTAAAGTTCATACCAAGGGAGAGCCCAGAGTGAATAGTTTGTCTACCTAAAAAGCCATGGAGTTGTGATAAAAAATGATGCTCGTGTCATGCGTGAAAGGTTCAATACCAGAGGCAAATGATGCACATCCTGTGAAGCTGAAGACTCGGAATTTAATTTTTCGTGTGTCAAAGAATAGACGCAAGGCAAAGTTAATGTATGATTTCCCTTCAGACATATTAAAAAGGCATGAATGAGTAAAATTTAAAGGAAAAAGAAGGAAATCGTAAACTGATAGTACCTGTTCCAGCTGGGCCATGGCAGATGATCCTATTTTCTCCGAGACCGAGGACGGCACTTGTTACCATGTCAAAGATGAGACGTTGTTTTTTGTTCAGCTGTTCGGGAAGCACATGGGGAAAATTTTTATCCTGTGTCTTTACAAACTCTATAAACTCTGATGGATTGGAGGGATTAAGTTTTTTCTTTCAGGGACCTTTCGCTTCCGCCAACTCATGTAACTAAATTGTAGTATTTCTTGTCGACCGAATTGGGAGTTTGGAAATGTAAATTATACAAAAATGTTTCAACAGCAAGTTTTTCAGTTGAGGCAAGTGGTGCTTGTTTGGCTTACCACATTGAAATTCAATTCCTCCAAAAGTAAACTTTTTCTAGCTCGTCCACTTGGATAAACTGTTTAGCACAGTCACTAGATTAATAGTCAAAAGTCTAGTCTCAAGATAGCACATGTGTTGTGCTCATCCATCCCAAAATAATCCACAAGACAAGCACTCTTGGAAACGTTCCCTAACCATGTGTTCAATTTTTCTACAGCGTTTCCCATTAATTTTGATTTCATATGCTTAATAGTCGCTTGATTATAAAGTAAAACTTTCCGCGGTTTGGTTTTAGTTCTCATTTTATAGCGGTAAACCAAAAATTATTTACTAGACAAAATCCTGCAATGTTACACCGGTTTCTAGCCACAGGAACTTTTACGCAGTCGACTGATTTAATGAATTTAACCAAATGAAACTAGTCTTCCTAGAGGTTTTGGTAATTTTTATTCAACAATAACTAAAAATTGTTCTGAACATTTGTCAGCAAATTTAAAGATGGACCCAAAAAGTTGAAAATAAGACTGAGGCGTTCAAGCCAACTCCAGTTGAAATTAATACATAATGTCATGAGGGAGACATCTGGAACTTGGACATTCCTTATTATAATATATAAATGCTTTCAGGGTAAGTTTGCTGGAGTTAACCTTTTAAAATCCCAAAACAAATGACTGGAGCAATAGGTTGAGTACATCGAGGTTTTGGTGTAAGGAGCTCAACTATTAATCTCGGACGCACTTGCCATCATAACCTCACTCTCATTTTAAACATTTACTTGTTCACAAGTGATCAGAAAAAGTTAAATTACGCAAAAAAAATGCAAAGGAACAAAAGGGAATATTTCGCTCTCTAAACTGTCTGGTAAGACTTTACTAACAGGACTTTTTACTTTTCACTATTTTACCACAACGTATTCAGTCGTGGAACTAAATCATCTATATTTTGTTTTCAGACTGCACTATCCAGCAAAAGGTATTCGCATTCAAGCGGAAAATAATGGCTGATGAGGATGAAGCTGCTATTCGAAGCAAAAGAGCTGCTGAAATTTTTCGATGTGGCGGAAACGACACACAACTGTGCACAAGGAAGCGTTTCTTGACGGAGGGTCGTCTTACATGGAAAGATGTAAGAGCATGGAGTTGAACTGCCATACGAAACAAATGTTTTCTCAAGAGCCCTGGTTGATCAGAAAGTTTGGAACTTCAATGACATTTCATACTTGCCTTGGCTTCGATTTTTATTGCCAAGGTAACTTAAATCCTATTTCTGAATTGGCTGTTCTCGCTTTGTCTACAAGTTTAAAATGTAATTTCATTTATATCTTAGCCTACAAGATTTATATCTTAATTTTTAACCTTTTCCATCCGGTAATGTTGACTACAAGCTCCTCTTCATGGTAACTCGGATGATCCTCACGACAGAATTTCTGGAAATCCTGTAGTTGAAGCTTCGCGCCGTTAATGCGCATGCACCCACCCCTGTCCCGTGACGCTCGCGTTGTCACACTCTGCACTGTCGCCGAACACGTCTCCTCTCTCGAATCGACGTTTTGAAAGCTTATTCTGCTTTCATTATCAAGGTAGAAATTAGAAAAGCGCATTTTTCGGATAAAATGAAATAAAATAATAAATATTAAAATAACAAAATAATAAATAAAATGATAAATTTAACAAAAAATGCGCTTTTCAAATTTCTACCTTGATAATGAAAGCGGAATAAGCTTTCGAAACGTCGGTTCGAGAGAGGAGACGCGTTCGGCGACAGTGCAAAGTGTGACAACGCGAGCGTCACGGGACAGTGGTGGATGCATGCGCGTTAACGGCGCAAAGCTTCCACTACAGAATTTCCAGAAATTCTGTCGTGAGGATCATCCGAATTACCGTGAAGAGGAGTTTGAAGATTTATATCAAAAAGGAGAATATTAATAATGCTCCAACCATCATGAGAATTTTGTTGAAAGAGGCAAATGAAGTATTGGATTATATGAAGACGACTTGTATTGAAATTGACGAGTCTGTGAAGGAAAAGAAACCAATGTTTTACTACGGTGTAGGAGAACTGAGGGAACCCAAGGAGCTGGCCTTTTAGCTCCATGCCGATACTTATTATATGTAATTAGTTGTTGAACAAGATATAGACATAACCCCGAGACCCTTTCCAAGTACATTTGTCTTTTAATTGACAGCCCTACTTTGAAATTTCAAATGCGGTTCATTCACATAATGAGGGATCGATACCAAATCCTCCTTAACGTACTGGCTGATAACACGAAATTCGAAAATTATTTTGGTGAGTAGGTTTACTTTGTATATTGTTAATTATAAAACAATTTATTCAATGCATCTGGGTTTTTAGAACCAGATCTCAACGAATTCATCAAAACAGTGGGTGATATTTTGGATGAAGTGGATATGGAAGAAGCATAAGGAGAAAAAGAGTATGTGTCATGATTTGTAGCTTGCAGTCTGTGTAAAGTTTTTAAATGCATTCCCAGTCAAGTGGATACGAAAGACATGTAAATATATTTAATTGTTCTGATAACTTTTACATTTTCACAAATTTGAATAAAATATTTCAATTAATAGTGACATACAAATGCTTAATGTTAGTTAAAATTATTGGGAAGAGCGACGTCGAAGTGGGGAGGTATGTAGAGGGTGAGGTAATAGACGCTTTCGATGAACACTGCGAACTGAGGGAATTGGCACTGGTTTCGCCCATGACTCTAGGAGGGTGATGGTCTTCTATATAGTCGCATTATAATCTTCAGAATTTTTATTCCATTCAATTGTCTTCGAGGTGCACTCGGAAGAGCATCGTACACTATCCAATTTCAGGTTGATGTCTGAATTTCCTGTAAAAGAGAATGATTATTTACTTTTGGAGAAATTCTTTCCAGTCTCCTATATTCGATGAAAACTGGCAGTAGGATAGTGTGTGGAAATGGTATAGGAAGATATAATGTTTGTGGAACTTTAAAACGGCGACCTGGTTCCAAGTTGATTTCAAAATCTCCCCAGTTGAATAGGACACAATTTTTGGAATTTGGATAGAACGGGGCTGGAGATATGTAACTACAAGTTCATCACTGTAAAATAAAATATCTGGCATTTTTTTATCACTTGGACACAAATATTTTCAAGACTATCAAATTTTTTAAACTCGAGATTAAAGTGTGTACGATTGTGAAAATTTCAATATATCACACAATGTTGGAAAGCTTGATTAACTTAACTTAAAATTGATTAGTAGAGAACCTTAAACAAATGTATAAACGGATTCTTGTGCTTTTTTAATACTAAGGGTCTTTATTCTGTAAGAAAAGGACACTTTAGACAAAACAATCAGCATCCAAAAGAAAAAAAAGAAGCAACACTTACCTTTCCCACCAAATTCCCCTAAAAATCGACCAAAAAACTTTTGACTTTTTTCTTTATATATTTTTAAATATAAATTCAAGAATCATCCTCCTACACAAATCAAACTTTCATCAGTAAAAAAAACCTTCATCTCTTCCCTCACCCTGTAAAAAAAAACTTCACTTTTCTCTTAATTTAAAAATGAATATTATTATATAAAAATCAGCCATCTTTAATGGCATCCATACTTGTAGAAAATGGCGTCGAGTTTACACACTCAACGCCATATCCTTTTCACAGACACAACTCCCATCTTCCATTTGCAGAAGAACTGCCATGCCACAACATCCATCTACATGGGATGGTAGAATTACATGGCATGGCAGCCATGTTAGATTATTTTTTTAGTGGACATTCTTCTCTAACTTAGGAAATTAGCGATCTTAATCTAGCATTTGGGAAAACCTGTCAAACTTTGAACATGGTTCCAATTAGTAGACAGCGTAACGCTTCTTATTATTTTTCCATGTTATTTATACTAACCAATACTTTGAATGAAACTTTCTTCAAGAGTTCTAGAATTCACAAACTAATGATAGGGATAAATGATACTAATTGTCGCCAAAGCAATAAATTCTTACACTGTAATTCCCCGCTTTTCATAGATTATCAAAATTGATAAAAAACAATTTAATGTATGTGCTAGCTCTCTGCTAAAAAGTGTCTCTCGTCTTCCATTTTTATTCAGTTCTGAACGTTGTCAGATAAATGTCCAAGTATTAACATGTCCATTTATCTACTGATAATCGCATTAGCATTCACACTGCATTTCAAAAAAATACAGCAACAACAAATTTCTATTGATAAAATCGGATTTCAGAACTGCCATTATATTATCATTGAATTTGAATCTCATGTCTACATAGATACAGAAACTGTTGTCATCAGAATGAAATATGACTTGACTATACTGGAATCGGCAAGACTTTATAAAGCGGCGTTGACAAAGCTTGAGTCAGCCTTTATGTTTCGCCCGCAAGGTTGCCAAGTCATTTTTTTTTTCAACCACTAAGTTCTGTTACCTATAAAATCATTAGTAGCAATTTTAAATGGTTGTTCAACTGTGAGTATCCCAATAACTGCTATTCCCGAAATTCGTATTTTATAATTGTCAACAAAGGTACTACTAGTTTTACTAAATTTTAAAAACTATATAAATTCAACATACCAATATTTGGATACATAATTCTCAACAACACGTCTGTGGAAGCGTCAATAATGGTATTTTCACCATGCTACAGTTTATTGAGCACACAACTCGAAACCAACGAAATGGATTCTATTCATACACCAACACGGCTCCTTTTTGATAATCTTTCAAGAAAGCTATTGATATGCTTTTGTCCTATACTCTGGTACGTCAAACATAAGTATCATAAGAAAATTTTAGGTTATACGCCCAGTGGAGGATTCAACACGCCAAAAAATATCGCTAAACTATACGTTACAAAATATCCTTTCAAGTATCCAGCTACAATTTTATCATACACAGTGAACGCAATCAACCGAACTGACTATGCACCCTTGAAGTACATTGATCAAGTAAAAAATCGAAAAATGGATCAATTTGTCAATACAGTACAGGTACATCCTGAAATGAATACCGGTGAAAACATAGCATTCAAACAAAAAAAATTATCAAATGATTTCATCTTCTTCAGTAATCAAATTGAATACAACTTTCTAACCTGCAATAAAGCTAACACTTATTTAACGTTGTCAGCATTTTCTAAACCTTTCAAGCTAAACTTCTGGTTAGCCATACTCATCTGCGTACCACTTTTGTTATTATGTCTATCTTATCTGTTTGCATCACTCAAAATTCGGGATAGCCCTGTATTTCTTCTTGTGAGTATTGTTTTTGAACAAGAATTCTGTTGGTCGAAACGATTGGCAGAAATCAATGGAATGAAATATACAATTGGTACAATAATCTTAATGAGTTTCGTTCTCACTAACTGCTATCGTGCGATTCTATCTTCTTGTTTGACTTCACCGATGCCAATTAATAAGCTGAAACACATTACAGAAGCGATTGCTGAGGGTTATCAAATTTTGATGCCTGTTGTTAATTGGAGCTCTATTAATTTTTACAATATTAATAACCAAACAAGAGCAGAGTACGAGCAGCTTATTAGAATCCTTCAAATTTCGTTAAATGATAGCTATTCCATCGAGAAGTACTTGATGAAATGTAACAAAGCCATAATGGTTGGAAATCAGCGCAAATTAGATGAAATGCTTGAGAATATCCGAATGTTTGGTAGTGCAGATACATTTTACTTTGGTGCAGATTACTACTTTCTCTCACACCCTGTTGTGTGGGTATTCTATGGCATGGAGTGGGATAGGCTGAATATGGTTTACAACGGATTTCAATCAATTTTACAATCTGGCATTTACCAATATCTCCAAGAAAACTATATTTCAACTTCTCAGGATTTGAATGCTCCGGACTTATCTGTGCAACCTCTAACAACCGCAAGTGGATTTGTTGTTTCTACCTTTGTACTGTATACATTCTGCGTGATTTTCTGCTTAATTTCTTTAGTCTGCGAGTTTTTGCTTAAAAAGTGTCGATATTGGAATTAAATAATACATATTTCAATTATTCCTTAAGAAAAAAGTCTCATATATCAAATAATTTATATTGTGTCACATATATGTCAAAATATACTAAAGTTAGTAGGGTTCACATCCTAATGGGATTTGCAATGTGTTTGAACCGTATTGGGCCAGATGTGGTAACCTAAGTACCTAAGAGTTGATGCCACAAGAAAAGTTTAAATTTAAATTTATCATCTCAAATTTCCAAGGATACTTTCAGATTTGCATGTTATCTAATTGGGTAAATTTGACTTTTTTGTAGGTTACTCTATCCTATAGTACCAATGACGCACAACCCAACGTCATCTTGTAGCTATGATAAAAGATATTATTGAATGGGTGAGAGATTTAAGAAACAGAAGTATAAAATAGCTCGTCGAAAAATGGGAGTTTTCTCTGATGTTTTTTTCAAACAACAACAATATTTTAGGTTGAGTAGCTAATGTACTACCTCTAATAATAAATTACAGTATTAATAAAAGGAAATTTAAAAAAAACTAATGTTAGGTTGCATGAAGAATGTGAGTAATCAGTAAGAAACGGAATATGTGGTAAAAAATAATCATCGCAAAATAAGTACATGTTTTATGCCTGAACCTCCAATATATGTGTGAAAATATTTTCTTTAAAATCCACTAATAATTTTGTGAATATGAATTTTCTAAAGAAATCCAGAAATATTTAGTAATTTTCTGGTTTATTGCCGTTTGCTAATAGTTACTAATTCGGAGATGAGGAATTAAGTGGAAATTTATTTAACTAATGAAAACCTGGTGTAATTTTCATTAACGACCTTAGTATATAAAATAGAAGATGATTTTGTTTTCACGAGAAATTTTTTGTCGAAAAATTTAACCAAAAAAACTGTTTCGATGGTGAATTTGTTACTTTTGCGTCGGACAAATTATGTTTTCAAAGAGTCTTAAATTGATGGATCAAGCCAAAGATCCACACAGATTGTGCGCATTGTCATATAGTATTTTTATTTATAGGAAAAGTTGGGCACAAAAGTTAGATTGAAAATGATGGTGTTAATAAATTTGAAAGTATATTTATACATAAAATTTTCTAGTAGTAAAGGCAATATTCGCAAATTAGTCAATTCAAAAATTTTTGGAATTTTTAATGATTTTCTAAATTATGTTTATTCCTTTCCGGTCGAACACATCCAAAATTTTATAAGAACTACGGTCGGTAGTTAAATTTTCACACTACACAGTAAGCCAATCTGTTGGACAACTGTCATGGCTCGCACGAGTTCTAAATATCGATTTATCCAATTTCAAGGCTGTTTGAATCAAAAAATTAATGCCATGGTCTGCACGAGCTCTAAATATTGATCTATCTATTTTCAAGAACGTTTTGGCTCAAAACATTAAAAAATTATTTAGGTCAACTTTTGTTAATGAGTATATTTATACTTTTTATTTCATAAATAAAAATTTACTAGCATTATTTGTCAGGATGAAACTAATTAAAAATTATGCTGGCAAGCACTAGGATCCAAAAGTCTGGCTCAAACTCTATACATTATTTCAACAATTGAGGGAGACGTTATTTCTTTGCTTATGAGTTGATCGTTAAGATCAGGGATCATTTTCGGTATACAGTTCGTCTGAAATTAGTTTATCCTAAGAAAGAGACTTGTGGCTCATGCATTTTGCTGGAAAAAGTATGTTAGTTTTTTTCTTTTTGCAGGGAAAGTTGGTAGAAAAATTTTTTTGAGGGCAAACACTACAGTTTCAAAAAAACCATTGAAAAGTAGGATACGAAGTTGAAAAATCAAGTCTTTACAATCACTACAAGAAACGTTACGATTTTTTGAAAATTGTGAAATTTTTTAATCTTCTTTTGAAACCCCCATCTCTTAGTACATCGTCTCAAAATAACATCCAAAAATTTCAATTCTGAAACAATCATAACTTTTGTTCTAGTATTTGTAGAGCCTTGATTTTCATACTTTGTTCTACTACTTTTATACGTTTCTGAAACCGTAAACACTTTCACCAAAAAAAATTTTAATTTATGAGTTCAGTTGTCCGAAATTAATTTATCCAGACGCTTTCTCCAGCAAAGGGCATGGGATTCAAACGTATCTTCCATAGGATAAAATAATTTCAGATTGGGTGTATGTATGGGATTGATGTTCAAAAATACAGTGTATTTGGCAACCTTGCTCGTGAACTTCATGCTGGTGGAAAGCAATATGAGATGCTATACAGTATGTTCCACATTAAAGTTTACTGTGCTTTCTTCGCCTTTCCCCAAAAATAACCAAGGTGACTTAATGCGCGTGTTGAATCAAAACGTGGAGTGAACTTAGCCAACATACTTCAAATGGACAACAGCTGAGAAGTAAAGGAAGTGGATTGGGAAATCAATATTTATTTGATTTCATCACTATGTAAAAATTTAATTGATTGATCCATAGTGATAAGACAATTGACGATTCGGATTAACCTCAAAACTTAATAAGATCTTGAAAATAACTCACCGAAGGTTTGTTTTCATAAATTTTTGATTATTGATTTAATTTGTTCTGAACACTGAAAATTGGTGTATTCATGAAATTCTTTATATTCAGAACTTAACACTGCATTTTATGTATCGCTGTCCTTGGGTAAGAATAAGTTTACATAAAAGTACAAGCGTTTTAAAAATTAGTGCTGAGTTGCATGCATTGCAATTCAGGTTACAAACTTTATTCTTACTCAAGGACAGTAATGGTCCATCAAGTCCACATAACCTGCAGTGGTGACTTCTGAATAAAAATTTACATTAATAGCCTAATCTTCATAGTCCAAAATAAATTAAATTTAGTATCAGAAACTTATAAAAATGAATTATCGGTGAGCTATTTTTCAAGATCTTATTAAGTTTTGAGGTTAATTCAAATCCTCGTCAATTTTTTTATCACTATGAATCAATCAATTAAATTTTGACATTGATTAAATCAAATAAATACTAATTTCCCAACCCACTACCTTTATTTCTCAGCTGTTGTCGATTTGATGCATGTTGGCTAAGTTCACTCCACTTTTGATTCAACGCGTGCATTAAGTCACCTTGGTCATTTTTGGGGAAAGGCGAAGAAAGCACAGTAAACTTTAATGTGGAACATACTGTAATATCTTGTATCATACATGGGCATGTTAACTGCTCTCCTGCCCTCTTCCCTCACCTATCAAGCCTGCCCTCCTGCTTTCGTGCCCTCATGCCCTCATGAATTAAGTCTTCCCTCCTGCCCTCTTGTTTGCCTTCATAGAGAGAGCAGGAGGTCACTTTGCCCATGTAAGAATCAAAACGGGAGAAATATTCTGATGCAAATAAGGCGAATCATTTAGGAATTGGTGTAGGAACAAGGGTCTGGACCCAGAGACAAAGAAGAGGACATGAGAAACATAAAAATGATAACGTACTTTCAAATTGTAATGTTGTATTTGTAAATATCATTACCGTGTTTATTGGCAGCTTGGAATTTTTTGATAAAAAAAAACCAAGCGAATTTGTTTATAATTGCCTTCTGGTTTAATTATTTTCCAAAGAAATTAAAATCAAGCCGGATCATTACATTTGCATTTTAAACTAAGTTTCAATTTAAATACACAGAAATATATAAATTAAATAAATAAACTAATTAAATGTTTATGTGCGGGCAAGTTAACTGGCCTAGTGCCCTCACAACCTAATCTACATTCCTGACCTTATAGTCTCATAAACCAAGCCTGCCCTAATGTCATCACTACTCAAACCTGCCCTCCTACCCTCATGCCCTCACGTACCAACCCTGACCTCGTGCCCGCATGCTCTCACGACTTAAGTCTGCCTTCCTGCCCTCGTCCCCTCTTGCCCTCATGATAATACCTACCTCCCGCCCTCATCGAGAGGGCACGAGGGCACTTTGCCCATGTATGCCATGTATTATACACGGTATTAAACATTTATTTTGCCCACCTATTGATACCAGCTTTACTGTATGCCCAGTTATGATACCAATATTACTACTCTCGGATTAAATAGTTGTGAATACTAACCGCGCAAAAAAATTCAAATTTTAACCGAATTCTAGACATTTGCAAAAAAATTTATTTAGGATAACAGAATATTTTTTCATAATCCTTAATGATTAACGCTATTAGTTGGCCAAATCTACTTTCTCTTCACAGCAAGTTACTAATGCTACATAACTTACTACTAAATTCCCCAAGACGTATAACTAGGTTTGGATTAGAAACTAAAGCCTCCATGTTATTTTCTATTAATCTGTCTTGTATCCCTCCAAAAGTGTTGTAAGGAATGAGGTCCTTTGATGACCCTTGACCCTTGTCCTGTGTGGAGAGGGGTCACGACATCACCAAAAANGTGTAAGGAATGAGGTCCTTTGATGACCCTTGACCCTTGTCCTGTGTGGAGAGGGGTCACGACATCACCAAAAATCAACAAATAAATTAATTAATAATTAATAAATAATAATAAATAAATAAAAATAATAAATTCCAATATGGAGGAACAAGAGAAGATCCGTTTTATTCAACGGTTGAAGTTAAACTGAGTCTATCCACAGGGATAGACTTTACAACAGGTAAGTCTATATATATAGGTATAATAATAATAATAATAATA